>JAMPIV010007965.1:0-59894 GCA_024509875.1 Oreohelix idahoensis
TATGCTCCACCAGGAACAACTACAGTGATGGCTATATGCTCCACCAGGAACAACTACAGTGATGGCTATATGCTCCACCAGGAACAACTACAGTGATGGCTATATGCTCCACCAGGAACAACTACAGTGATGGCTATATGCTCCACCAGGAACAACTACAGTGATGGCTATATGCTCCACCAGGAACAACTACAGTGATGGCTATATGCTCCACCAGGAACAACTACAGTGACTACAGTGATGGCTATATGCTCCACCAGGAACAACTACAGTGTTGGCTATATGCTCCACCAGGAACAACTACAGTGATGGCTATATGCTCCACCAGGAACAACTACAGTGTTGGCTATATGCTCCACCAGGAACAACTACAGTGATGGCTATATGCTCCACCAGGAACAACTACAGTGATGGCTATATGCTCCACCAGGAACAACTCCACCAGGAACAACTACAGTGATGGCTATATGCTCCACCAGGAACAACTACAGTGATGGCTATATGCTCCACCAGGAACAACTACAGTGATGGCTATATGCTCCACCAGGAACAACTACAGTGATGGCTATATGCTCCACCAGGAACAACTACAGTGATAGCTATATGCTCCACCAGGAACAACTACAGTGATGGCTGTATGCTCCACCAGGAACAACTACAGTGATGGCTATATGCTCCACCAGGAACAACTACAGTGTTGGCTATATGCTCCACCAGGAACAACTACAGTGATGGCTATATGTGCCGCCAGGAACAACTACAGTGATGGCTATATGCTCCACCAGGAACAACTACAGTGTTGGCGATATGGTCCACCAGGGAACAACTACAGTGATGGCTATATGTGCCGCCAGGAACAACTACAGTGATGGCTGTATGCTCCACCAGGAACAACTACAGTGTTGGCTATATGCTCCACCAGGAACAACTACAGTGATGGCTATATGCTCCACCAGGAACAACTACAGTGTTGGCTATATGCTCCACCAGGAACAACTACAGTGATGGCTATATGCTCCACCAGGAACAACTACAGTGTTGGCTATATGCTCCACCAGGAACAACTACAGTGATGGCTATATGTGCCGCCAGGAACAACTACAGTGATGGCTATATGCTCCACCAGGAACAACTACAGTGTTGGCTATATGCTCCACCAGGAACAACTACAGTGATGGCTATATGTGCCGCCAGGAACAACTACAGTGATGGCTGTATGCTCCACCAGGAACAACTACAGTGTTGGCTATATGTGCCGCCAGGAACAACTACAGTGATGGCTGTATGCTCCACCAGGAACAACTACAGTGTTGGCTATATGCTCCACCAGGAACAACTACAGTGTTGGCTATATGCTCCACCAGGAACAACTACAGTGATGGCTATATGCTCCACCAGGAACAACTACAGTGATGGCTGTATGCTCCACCAGGAACAACTACAGTGATGGCTATATGCTCCACCAGGAACAGCTACAGTGTTGGCTATATGCTCCACCAGGAACAACTACAGTGATGGCTATATGCTCCACCAGGAACAACTACAGTGATGGCTGTATTCTCCACCAGGAACAACTACAGTGATGGCTATATGCTCCACCAGGAACAACTACAGTGTTGGCTATATGCTCCACCAGGAACAACTACAGTGATGGCTATATGTGCCGCCAGGAACAACTACAGTGATGGCTATATGCTCCACCAGGAACAACTACAGTGTTGGCTATATGCTCCACCAGGAACAACTACAGTGATGGCTATATGTGCCGCCAGGAACAACTACAGTGATGGCTGTATGCTCCACCAGGAACAACTACAGTGTTGGCTATATGCTCCACCAGGAACAACTACAGTGATGGCTATATGCTCCACCAGGAACAACTACAGTGTTGGCTATATGCTCCACCAGGAACAACTACAGTGATGGCTATATGCTCCACCAGGAACAACTACAGTGTTGGCTATATGCTCCACCAGGAACAACTACAGTGATGGCTATATGTGCCGCCAGGAACAACTACAGTGATGGCTATATGCTCCACCAGGAACAACTACAGTGTTGGCTATATGCTCCACCAGGAACAACTACAGTGATGGCTATATGTGCCGCCAGGAACAACTACAGTGATGGCTGTATGCTCCACCAGGAACAACTACAGTGTTGGCTATATGCTCCACCAGGAACAACTACAGTGATGGCTATATGCTCCACCAGGAACAACTACAGTGTTGGCTATATGCTCCACCAGGAACAACTACAGTGATGGCTATATGCTCCACCAGGAACAACTACAGTGTTGGCTATATGCTCCACCAGGAACAACTACAGTGATGGCTATATGTGCCGCCAGGAACAACTACAGTGATGGCTATATGCTCCACCAGGAACAACTACAGTGTTGGCTATATGCTCCACCAGGAACAACTACAGTGATGGCTATATGTGCCGCCAGGAGAGACAAGAAAGAAGAAGAAAATAAATAAAAAATATGGACACAGCTAACATGCCTCAGGCATGTCATACACAAGTACCTAATGTCAGGTTGACCATCATACTGGCAACCTCATCATGTAACAAAACATTGCCACAGATACCACCACTGCACGTCCATGTATATGATCTGTGTTCGCTTCCTACAGATCCAGCTGTAGTGGTCGCATGCAGAACAAAGGACAACATAATCATATATAGGCCCTGTTATTAATAAAGCAGGTAAAGATTGTTGACATGGCTAAGGACAACATAATCATATATAGGCCCTATTATTAATAAAGCAGGTAAAGATTGTTGACATGGCTAAGGACAACATAATCATATATAGGCCCTATTATTAATAAAGCAGGTAAAGATTGTTGACATGGCTAAGGACAACATAATCATATGTAGGCCCTATTATTAATAAAGCAGGTAAAGATTGTTGACATGGTTAAGGACAACATAATCATATATAGGCCCAATTATTAATAAAGCAGGTAAAGATTGTTGACATGGCTAAAGACAACATAATCATATATAGGATCTATTATTAATAAAACAGGTAAAGATTGTTGACATGGCTAAAGACAACATAATCATATATAGGCCCTATTATTAATAAAGCAGGTAAAGATTGTTGACATGGCTAAAGACAACATAATCATATATAGGCCCTATTATTAATAAAGCAGGTAAAGATTGTTGACATGGCTAAAGACAACATAATCATATATAGGCCCTATTATTAATAAAGCTGGTAAAGATTGTTGACATGGCTAAAGAGAGCACACAGTTCATATAACATGAACTAGTGACACCAAGACAGTCAGAAATTAACACATGTAGCCAACATGATTATCTATCTAGCAACAAATAATGAGAAATAGAATGGTGGTACGCGAATAACATTTTGAGCAAAAAATGTCTGTGAGCCAGGATTGGCGTAAGTTGTTATTTTACATTTAATGTATTATTACTAACATGTGAACTAACATATATATGTGGATATATTACCCTGTGAATTTTAATGTTTGAAAATCGCTATTGGATGTCCAGACATTTGAGGTTGGCAACCTCAGCGTTAGAATGATGATTCCTTAGCCATCACTGCTAGATCTGGTGACTGCTTTATTGCGAGTTTCTTACAGAAATTTTGCGAAAAACTGTTGTGTTTTGTACACATTTCAAACGAACATACTCAATAGACAAAGTTGTGATTAACTTGTTAGTTAACTATATAGAATAATCCGCCATGACACTTTTTATTAAAGTGGGTTAGGTTATTAAGTGACACATTTGACTGGTATTTGCAAATTTTAGCATCCGCGTGTTATTATTATCAAAAACTCTTATGGAACATTTTCTAGCTACCAGGCTTAGTTTATCAATACGTCATCCACAGTACATGACTAGTATGATTATGATCTTTAAAACAAATATACACTTGCATTATTTAAATAAGTAGGCCTATTATTGTATGGAAGCGTAACATTATTTCCTGCAATATTACATGCGCAATACTACATGCGCATTAGTTTATAAGAATAACTTATAATTTTAGAATTTATTAGTATAATCCTTAGATTCTTATGCAATTAGTATAATGTTAGAATGTGTGGTTTCTTCACGTTTTTGAGTTAATCTGATTTTTAGTTCATTTTTTCCAAACCGTTTTTTAACAGCGGGATACAACTCATTTTATTTGCAATATTGATTTTGATTTGATTTATCACCCTTTTCACATTTTCACTCGGTATGTGTTAAAGTCAGTTTGTTATTTAGCTTTCGATGTAAACTTTTTTTATCCATTGTCTAAGGGAATTAACCATGTTTCTCTGAAAGTGTAATCGGGGAACAAAGTCCTCTGTGTGATTAAAATGTTTGAGATTCTTCCCCTGTGATAATTCTGACATATTTCTGAGAGCCAGGGATGGCGTACGTTTTTATTTTGGTGTTTTATTCTTGCTGGACAGTGATGGTAAAAATACCCTTTAACACATTAACTACCGAACCGAAAAACACACTGTGGCCGAATTAAATTTGTTTCCCATTTTCATCCTGCAGGTGTTTGCACAAAGTAAGCTGTAGTTTTTGTAATTGTTTACAGATTTTTATGAATTACACGTCATTTTAAAGATAAATGAATGTACTATTACAATAAACACCAGTTGTAACTCTAATTGAGGTTGTTGCTATTTAACGGCCCTCCGATGGCCGAGGACTTGCAATAATTTCACAATTATAACTGCTTGCGCCCCATCTCTATCAAAATCACAATTTCAATCAATGTGCACACAGTTTTCACTCTTGTCCTCGTCGATAGATCTATCAGTCAAGTGTTGAAACACGTTTCTATCCTATTCAGCCGTTAGACGAGATGTACACGCATTTTTTCTAGTCCTATCACTAGTTGCCACGGTAAACAGTTTTACACGATTTGGTAACTAACCCAAAACGCTGAAAAATATGAACATAATATCAATTTTCCAGTGTTCTACACCAACCAAGCTTTGGGAATGTGTTTTCCGGTGGCAACTTAAAATCTCGAACCAGATCAGAGAGTGTTTCAGTACATGTTTCATTCGTTTTATTAATAAAATTAGATTGGCGCTCTGAGCGGCTTGCGGTCCAAATTTGATTATTTTGTGAGCTGTGACAGCGGCTTGCTGTAGTTAATGTGTTAAGCTATTTTTCGTAGCCAAGAAACTTTGTATTATGATGCTACCAGCCTAAGATGGTTAACTGACATTGAGGTGACTTTCTCCCGGTGCGGAGGAGAGTTTATGAGTATAGGGATATTGTTATCTTGCCTGAAGAATTACTTGGCATGTTTTGTCAGAGGAACACAGAGTACATTTAATATTTAGAAGCCCGCTATTTAAGCGGCTATATTGCTAAAGAATTACTTGGCATGTTTTGTCAGAGGAACACAGAGTACATTTGATATGTTGAAGCCCGCCATTCATGCGGCTTGTCTTGGTAAAGAGTTATATGACTGGTTTGTCAGAAAACATTATACGGCATCTGTTGTAGCGCCATGGAAGGCGAAAAGATTATTGTTTGTGCCTAGAGCCAGAAAACTGTATACGGCATCTATTGGCTCGCCGGAGAAGAGAAGGTGGAGAATATAGTTATATGATGTGTTTCCTTGATGTTCTTTAAAACTGTAACTCGTGACAGTGGATTGTTACTACGTACCTGAGCACTGTTTGCCAGGATGTCCTTGTGACTGTATTGTATTATTAAACAGTGTAGAACGAGAAGAAGTTATACCCTTTACTGACTTCAACATGTGTGTTGGTGTGTGTGACCATTATTGACTTTCCCGTGTCTTTTTGATCCTGAACCTCACGCATTCGCGTCTATTGACAGCGTCACACGCACACACACCATGTCAGCCACTTGTGTAAGTCCGAACATGCCACATCCGCATCAGTGTCTACCTACAAACTGTCCAATTCTACCCCTAACCACCATCAGCATCAGTAAACAACATTGCAACAGTATGATTATTCTTCGTTTCAATTCTGTTGTTCTTTACTTCATCATTTGATCATACATAGTTGATCTATGTCTCTATTTTTTCATTCATCATATTCTTGTATTCTACGTTAAGTTCGTTCAACCAAGTTCATCTTGTGTTTATTCCTATCTTCACTAATGATATTATGCTTTTAAGTTGTCTCATAATTGATTAATTGTATTATTAGAGATGTGACTGACCTCACTATATACGTCCAAAACCTGAGGCCTGCGCGGGATCGATGTGAATTGTTAAAGACTTTAAATTCACTGAGGGTCAGAAAAATATTTAAAGCTCTCATATACACACCTGGTATTTTTATACGTGCATCTGATCACAGCAATGATAATTAACATCTTTAACAAATAGAAAAAACAACATAAAGTAACACACAAATAAAAACCAAGAAAGCAGATTTCTTTTAAAATGTAACCGATGATTGCTACGATATGTTCAGGTGGTCTGATGTACTAGCTGAGGGAGGGGTGTTGTTTTCTGATGATACACATAAGGAATAGGAATAGGACTGCTCCTTCAGACATGTCGCATGAGGCGACTCAAATGAGGTTGTGCATGGAGCTAGCAACGTCATCACGCAAAACAATCTGCTATAGAGACTACTTCTACAAGAGCATGTGAATGTCTGGTGCACGCTGTCCGCACGTGGACCAGCAGCAATGGCGGTTCTATAATCCATAACGAGCAAAAAAAGAAAATGATGATGACCGTTAGATAATCTAGATAGAGAGATATAGTGTCTTCTAAAGTTTCCAGTAACGTGAGCAAGGTACGACAGTAAGGATCATTTCTATCAAGATGACCTTTGATTAGCTTTTATTTCAAGTGTTTACTTTTGTGACCTTAAAATGTTGTCCTATTGTAGTGAAGTCTGAATCAATGTCTCTGCGATCATTGAATATTATACACGGCCAAATACCCGTGTAAGTAACCAGCCAATGAAACGCCAGCTTAGTACACGTATGGTCAGAGATATATTAGGCCATACAACATGGAGACAACAATAGTGTAGATGTTGGAAATATTTCGCAAGGCAGTGTGAGAACATAGATGTAGTAAGGACCATGTTTGATATTAGGGATCATTAGCTTTAGGCAGATATTTATATTTTCACTGGATGTGGTGTACAGCAGACGTTATTGTGACAAGAAGACAGTGGAGCATGAACCGTGTTGTGTTTTCCTGTTTCGGCTGCTCCAGTGAAAAGTAGTCGGATAAACTTGGGAATATCTTCTTCTTCTTCGTTCGTCCTGAAAAGGACGGAGGTTGCGTTGTGTCTGTTTACGCTTAAGCTGTGATATCTGCACCTTTCGGTCGACACATCCGACTTCTGCACGGCATTTTTAAGGACCGGGTTTGCCTTCCCATTGCGATCCGTGCTCGCTCAGCCAGCCTACACTGCTGCAGACTGTTTCCAGGACCACCACGTGGAGGTGGAGCACGGTCTTGACCAGCTCTGGTTTGCTGGTCCTGACGCAGGGAGTCAAGCTGTGAGTCGCCAAACTTGGGAATATGATATATATCTCAACTGATAGAGCAGCTCATTCATACGAGTAATATAAGCCTGGGATGGAAGAAATTCGTTAAGAAATAAGGAAGCCCAGACATGGCAAAGCCAGCATAGTCTTCACTGTCTATGCAGTAGAGGTGGGCTAATCGAGACAGTCCGTTGTTTCAAGACAGTTGGCTCAGTGATTCAAACTGTGTCGACGCACTGTGTCGACACAACGGCACAGCGGCTCTTTTGCCCGTATCGGGGAGAAAGAAGTCTTTTATAGACAGTACCGGGGCGGGTATACATGAACTGTGTGAGACAATTTCCTCTGTTTTTACTGTCGTGTGTGAAAATCTATGGCGTTTCGTGTGACCACAATTCAATATTTTTACACAAGTCTTCATTATGATGAAATAAAACGTAGATATGATGATAGCTGCAGTATATGGGAAAATAATAAAAAACAACAATAATAATAACAGTAATAATAACACATGATATCAAACTAGAGTAAGCTAGTTTTGGTAGACAATGATTCAAATCCACACCGAGTACACAGATATCAGCAGAGCTAATAAAGTGTCCATTACATTTATACGAACACACGGACACTTTCAACTTTAACATAGCGCCTAAAACATTGACAACTGCAGCACTGACACAATTTCCAGTGTCTATAACTTCTAAGCAAAAAAAATATCACTTGTAAAATCAAGTCATCATAACACATCCCTGAAAAATATGAAATGTTTGATATTCCATACTAATGTTCCGAACGGTTTATTCGAGGCAGACACGAACTGAAACTGTGTCCATGTATCGAATCTGTCGGACTGTCGGACTCGGTGCTGTTTCGAAGCATTGTTTGACACATACACACAGTAGCCATTCTACTCTGCAAAACAACGAGGCAGACAGGAACCGACACTGTATCGACACGGCAAGAAGGCTCTGTATCGAATTGTTCGGGTACGATACTGTTTCGAAGCATTGTTTCGACACATACACACAGTAACCATCTCTACAATGCAGTGTATCCATGCTTTGAAGGCCAGCACGTAACAACCCCTTGACATTTGTCACTTTTTCTTTTCACGAAATGCCGAGGATGTGACGTAGACACATTAGATGGAAGGTATTGAGCCTTCTTTCTTGTTTAGCATAGGTTGTCCACGTCTCGCTGCCATACATAAGTATGATGGTGACGCAGCCGTTATGTACTGCAGCTTTGGTAATTATTGTGAGTTTCGAGTATCCCCAAACACGCGAAGTGAGGCGGGCAAAGGTTGCTGCTGCTTAGCCAATGCGGCTGTTAATTTCCGTGTCCAAAGAGAGTTTGTCATTAATGGTAGACCCCAGGAATGTGAAGTGGTGCACCACTGCCAACTCATAGTTATCCATAGTCATAAGCACCCACTTCCTGACTCAACACATGTGTTTTCTTCACAATATATATATATATATATATATATATATATATATATATATATATATATATATATATATATATATATATATATATATATATATATATATATATATATATATATATATATATTGTGACAGTACGGACTGTAACGCCGGATTAACAATAAGGTGCTGCCACTTAATTAGAGTTAGGGTAAGAATACTTAGCAAGATTAAACACTAAGTATTTGAGCGTGTCTAGTTAGTGTAATAACACTAGTCACAAATCCTATGAGTGATTTAATTAAAGTGTTCAGGAATGACGTCATCGAACTTGGGGTAGAATTGCTCAGTAGCTAGGACGGAAGTGGTGGTTTGAGAGAAGGGGGTTAAGTGAGTTGGTTTTAGGCACGAGACGAGCGAGGCAGTGATTTTGGGGTTTGGACCATCTTGTAAGTTCGATGGCTGTGTGTTATTTCTTGGGATGACTGGTTTGTATACCACAGAAGCACATGTATTTATGAACGAATGAACGAACGAACGAACGAACGAACGAACTTTATTTTCGAAGGGTAAAGAATTGGGCGCGCAGGCCCGTCTAACATTCTGCCCTTCCACTCTCATTAATCTTGCATACTATATCCTTTCATTCCCACATGATGCTTTAAGCATTAATTTAAAGGCATGCAACATTATAAAGTTACCATAACAGCATTCATGAACTATTATGAAGTTGTCAGAGGTTACAGACACTTAATAAAGGTGTTCATTCATATTTAATCCAGCTTGAACTTATTTCCTGAACGTCAGTAGGAAGTGTCGTTTGTTTACATCAGGTAATTGAGAAAAGAATATTACCATATTTTCGACGATCATGCAGCCTAAAACATAAACACAGTTACGAGTCTCCAAAAGAACCACCTGGGTTATGTTCCTATTCTGTAATCACCATCTCTGGCAGTCGCCAGTAAAACAACAGATGAACATTGATAAAAGATTCCACCCCATTCTCACCCTGTCACACTAGACTTGATTTGTCACCGTGACCAAGCCCGGTCACATCTAACTTGATTTGGTGCCGTTCCCGTCCACTCCCCGGCCACATAAAATGTATATATATATATATATATATATATATATATATATATATATATATATATATATATATATATATATATATATATATATATATATATATATATATATATATATATATATATATATATATATATATATAGAAGCACATTAAAAACGCACCACCTGTATAATCCAGGAACAGAGTGTGAAATGTAAATATAAGTGTTTACAAGTTTACATATTTGGAATCTTTATTCATTTTCCTGTGAATCCATGCTGGTCATTAATTTGTACATTTGATTGTTATGAAATTCATTGCATTCTGTGCAGGCAAGGGAGAAAACCAAAAATGCAACCAATAAAAAAAATTCATTCACACTATCCTCAGTATCTGGTATGTCCACCGTGTGCTTGCAAACAAGCTTGGCAGCGGCTCCGCATGGAATGCACAAGTCTCTGAAGGAAATTCCGGGGAATCAAGTCCCATTCACGTGTAAGAGCAGCTTCGTGCTGTTGCAAATTAGCTGGAGAACCTTGCCTGTAGACTTTGCGTCACAGCTCATCCCACAGATGTTCTATAGGGGTCATGTCTGGTGATAGGGCAGGCCAATCAATCGTCAAAATGTTCTGCTGCTGTACATATTGCTGCGTAATGCATGCGGTGTGCGCACGTGCTTTATTCTGATGGAAAAGCTGCAAGTCTGGATAATTTGTGAACGCAGGAGCAACCAATGCATCCAGAACCTCATCTCGATCATTTCCACGGAAGACGTGAAGAGGCAAGCGATGGTGAAAACTGAATCATCCCCAAATGTGAATACTGCCACCTCCAAATCGGTTGTGTTGACGAACACAGCAATCTGCAAAGCGCTCTCCACACCGTCGCCAAATCCGCATACGTCCATCAGCAAAGGATATGTTGAATCTGCTCTCGCCTGTGAATAGGACAGCAGTCCACTGCAGTCTAGTCCATCTGACATGTTGCTCTGCCCATTGCAGGCGCTGCTGACTATGTCTGTGGGTCAACTTTGGCCCAACATAAGGTCGTCTTGCAGTAAGGTCTGTATCTCTGAGTCGTCGTATGACTGTCATTCGAGAGACTTGCCCACGTCTATCCACTATTGCTCTAGCTGTTTGACTTGCCGGGAGAGAACGATTCCTTAGGTGACTCAGCACAATATGACGATCTTGCGCAGGGGTAGTAACTATTGGTTGGCCACTCCGAAGTCTATCCCGGGCACTGCCAGTGGTTCCGTAACGTTCATTGAGACGTACAATAGTGCTGTGGTGGCAGTTCATCCTTCTGGCAATGGCCGCGAGATTATTCCGGTCTCCAACATACCAATGGCTCGTTGGCGGTCGTTTTCAGATAGTCGTGGCATTTCAAACACATGTACTGGGTGTTTTGTCTCAACGGCCTTTTTATACCGAGTATACTGCCACAACGCATACACATTTTCAGCGTCATAGATGTTGGGAATCGTGTTGCACGTGTAACTTTCATTGTTTTCATGTAGTCTGTACACAAACCCGTGGGTTGAATCATGCACTTTCCATTCCAGCAGCCATTCGCTCTCTACCTCATGACAAACACGGGGAAAATCCATTCCCACACTTTTCTTTCCAGCTTCACGGTATCAGTATATATAATAGTGGTGCGTTTAATGTGCTTCAGTATATATATATATATATATATATATATATATATATATATATATATATATATATATATATATATATATATATATATATATATATATATATATATATATATATATATACCAAATTTGGATTGAAATACAAGGAGGAAGAATAAATGTTTATCAAGACACTACTTTTCAAGAGGAATTGTAATTGTATGCATGTAATTTTGTTTTAGTTTTTGTGTTCAAGATAATAAACTGTTTTCCTGGGTCATTGAAAATTTTCTTAACTACCTCCTGTTGATAGTTTTGCAGTTAATAGCGGATATTAAGTATGCTAATGATTGTCACTAAACATTAAACACCACAGAGGAATTATGGAACCAACTTGGGTGCGAACATCATCAAGAATAACTATCTCTGGTAGAACATAAGTATCTTGACTTGAATGATACAATAAACAAACACACAAGAAACTTGAACATATATGCCTTATAATTGAATCAACATTTACACCCCACGGTAACAAGAGATTGCAAAAAGCGGTGCAGCAGGCCCAACAAGGCTAATCGACTATATGGGAAGGAGCCCTGCAAAGGTCCTTGACATGGAATGATATATGGCATATGGCACCTCTTAGGCTCAGCTTCATTACTAGATCAATGTATGACCTCCTGCCATCGGAAACAAACCTTGTGAGATGGGGAAAGTTGAATAATGAGCAGTGCCGCCTGTGCCAGCAGAGGCAGACACTTGAACACGTGCTCTCATCTTGCAAAGTGTCTTTGGGGCAAGGGCGAAACACATGGTGCAAGAACAAAGTGCTAAATGAGCTGGCTGCGACAATAGACCTGGTAAGGATGAAGGCGATTAGCAAAGTCAGGCCGAGCACCGCAAATACATACTTTCTGAGAGCAGGGAAGTCAGCACACCCCAAACCGAGTAAGTCGGGTAGCAGTTTACTATCCATATATCCAAAAGGCAAAGTCTGACAGAACAAACCTCCATGTAATCTGGTTGGATCTAGCGAATGCTTATGGATCCGTTCCACACCAGATGTTGTGGCAGGCCCTAGAAATGTATCATGTTCCACAAGAGATTGCAGCAATGCTGAAGCTGTATTTCGCAGGGTTTTCTGTCAGATTTTCAACCAGAGAGTACACAACGAAGTGGATTGGCCTTGAAGTTGGAATTGCGATGGGATGTACCATCTCTCCGATACTATTCGTCATGGCTATGCAGGTAATCCTCAATGCGGCTGAAGGAATGGCTATAGGTCCAAAGCTCGGTGGAATGTGTCACATGCCACCGCTCAAAGCATTCATGGATGACACAACAATTCTGACATCAGATGAACATCAGGCCCGGAGGATGTTAGCACGCCTGGATAAACTAGTCAGCTGGTGCAGAATGAGCTTCAAACCCAAGAAGTCGAGAAGCCTATCAGTCAGGAAAGGGAAGATAGCAGAGGTCATATTCACGGTTTCCAGCCAAAGAATCCCTACTGTCATTGAGGAACCTGTTAAAAGTCTTGGCAGGGTGTACGATGCCTCTTTAAAAGACTCGAAGGCAGTGCAACAGACAATAGAAATGGCAGACAGAGGACTACAGATAATAGACCAAAGCAGACTCCTGGGAAAGTTCAAACTGTGGTGCCTCCAGTTCATGTTGATACCGAAGTTGCTGTGGCCACTGCTTATATATGAAGTAAGCACAAGTACAGTGGAAGCTATAGAGCAGAAGGTCAACAAGTTCATGAGAAAATGGCTAGGGGTACCACCAGGTCTGTCAGATGTAGCACTGTACTGCAAAAAGTCAAAACTTCTGCTTCCCTTCAAGTCAGTTGTTGAAGAGTACAAAGTTGCAAAAGCAAGGCTTGCAATGATGCTACGCGAGTCAGCTGATGACGTGGTTAATTCCATTCAGCCCACACTGAAAACGGGAAGGAAGTGGAGAGTGGAAGAAGCTGTTGATGCTGCTGAAGAGTCACTCAAACTGAGAGAGGTAATCGGATACACACAAACGAATAGACGGGGATTTGGGCATGGTGACATCCGCTGGTGGTCCAAGGCATCAAGCAGGGAACGCAGAGACATGGTAGTTCAGGAGATACGAGGAGCTGAGAATGATAAGAGGTTGCTAAAAGCAGTGCAGCAGGTCCAACAAGGCCAATGGACTACATGGGAAGGAGCCCTGCAGAGATCCTTGACATGGAATGATATATGGCATATGGCACCTCTTAGGCTCAGCTTCGTGGTTAGATCAATGTATGACCTGCTGCCGTCGGCCACCAACCTTGTGAAATGGGGAAAGTCGGATGATGAGCAGTGCCCCCTGTGCCAGGGGAGGCAGACACTTGAACACGTGCTCTCAGCGTGTAAGGTGGCATTAGGGCAAGGACGATACACTTGGCGCCATAACAAAGTGCTAAATGAGCTTGCTGCGACAATAGATCAGGCAAGAATGAAAGCGAATAGCAAAGTCCGGCCAGACACCACAAACACATACTTTCTGAGGGCAGGAAAGTCAGCACACCCCAAACCGAGTAAACCTGGTAGCAGTTTACCATCTCTTCTTGACTGTGCAAACGACTGGGAGATGGCGGTAGACCTACCTGGACGGGGGGCATATCCAGAGAGTATCAGAAAATCGCGGAGACGGCCGGATATAGTGCTTCATTCTTCAGCAACGCTTCAGGTCATACTGATTGAACTGACCGTACCATTTGAATCCAGATTAGACGAGCAACATTCATTCAAAGCGGCCAAGTATAGCGATCTAGCCGCGGATCTGAGACACGATGGATTCAGTGCAAGGGTCATGGCGGTTGAAGTGGGCGCAAGAGGGCTTGTGGCTGCATCAATGTATGATTTATTGAAACTGTTGGGGTTGAAGGGACAGTCTAGAACAAGGGCACTGAAGAGGCTTAGCGAAACTGCCGAAAAGGCATCAGGCTGGCTGTGGAACAACCGCAGTGGGCAATGGAGATCGTGACGGTAAACGCTGCGGTACACAAAACACCAAAATTTTTCTGTCCACAGCGCTGAGTTTTTATGGTGTACTAGTGAGGGGGCTGCGACTCTGGGGCGACAGGCGATGTATACTATAGGGAGTGTGTCAGGTACAGAATTTCAGTGGCGTGCGGCGCGCAGTGGCTAAGGTTCGTCGGCTGCGCGCTCGTGTCTCAGTGTGTGTCCTTAGTTGTGAAGGGCGACGGAACGAACGGAATAATTTGTCTTTTCTTTGTTACTTTCACAATTGCCCCCACGGCTGGCGTTGTGGATTAAAAGTTGCTACCGTAAGTGAAATGGGTTCATTTTCGATACAAGACAACAGGAAGCTGAGACGCTTGGGAGTCATGACCCAAGTGGGCCCGCCCCCCTTAGAGTGTAAAGGAGTAATCGGGCCGAAACACTTGTCAGATGGGGGGACTTCTTCTGATGATCAGATTGCTTCCTGTTGTATCGCTCTGTAAAGAGTTTCCTATCATCATATATATACAGGGTGTCCATAAAAGATTGTACCCTTTTAAAAAAAATTATTATCGGCCCCATGATGTGGTACGAGGATGCTTTCTATCACAAAAGTAAGATAATCTCTGCAAGTTTTTAAGCATACCTCACAAAGACTCAAAAAGAATGTACCTATTTCTTTTCTTTTCACCTACTTGACCAGTGTGTTGAGAGACATGTAAAAATTACCGGTTGCAACTACTCAACTGCGAAAGTTTCACTTGAAATACCCGCTGCGCATGCGCACTTTTTGAGTCTTTTCCGAGCTTTTCTGATACTCTCTGGATATGCCCCTCGTCCAGGTAGGTCTACCGCCATCTCCCAGTCATTTGCACAGTCAAGCAGAGATAGTATACAGAGAGGGTAATTTTTATGTGTACCTGAAACTTGTTTGGTTTGAAATTGTTGCTGCTTGTGGCATTCGTTTGATGTTTGTTTTTTGGTAAAATCACCAACTGTTTTAGGTACCATAAGATGATGCACTGACTGAGTTGTTTTAGAAATAGGAAAATTGCTCCGTAGTTGTTCAATTGTCAAAGAAAGTATTTCATTTTTAAGGAGTTCGTTTCGTGTACTCATCGATTTGTGGACAATAGTCGACAGATCAGCAATTAGAGCTCGCATTGTATCCTCCATTTTGAGCACCAGTTCCTGACAGCACGGTTTTCATTTATCCTGTGAGTAACGTCTGGGTGGTTTTCATGGTATGAAGTCGCATCTGCTTGTGAAGCCGAGTCCTTAGGGCCCATAGAATACTCTATGTCCAGCATGTGCTGGAAAATAGGAGTGTCTGTTATTTTGCTGCTCATTGGAAAATCGCATGCTGCGGAAGGCAAAGTGGATGTATTTGTGATAGAGTTTAAGCGAGAGGTAATGTTGAGGGTTTCGCTATCAGCATATGAGACGTTGGCAGGTGATGATGTGATGTCTATTGCGAGCTCGGATAAACATATTGCCAAGTCCAATTTTGTGTAGAAATTTTGTTTTGTGCACTTCAACTGACAAAATCCGTTTCCAGCCATGGCTCAATAACAGTGGCAGTTCTTTGAGCCATCACTTTGTTTTTGGTACGGTAAAGGTGCACAGATAGTAGTGGTGTTGTGATTAAATCTTCTACAATTGCACCTTGTTTATCTGCTCTCGTCTCGACATGGTCAGCCTTGTAGTGTTTGGTACACTATGTGCAAATTTCTTTGTAATGAAACGTGTTGTTAAATAGGACAGAAGCACATTTACCGTCATTTGCTATTTTGAAGGCTGAATCCGACTCTTTGTTACATCCGTTTAGTTTCACGCAAAGAGCCCTGTCTTTTACCGTGGTTGGGCGCAATCTAGCGCCCCCTGACGCTTTTATTACCTGCGAGTTGTGGCCGACCTTAAAGTTTGATGTGTTTACATGAACACTGGGATTAATCGCCAGTGAAATACATTGTTCAGCCGGATACCTTATCTGTTGCGAGGGGTTTGTAGCCAAGAAGAAACACTGTCTGATCTTCTCTTATTTTACAGCGGTCAGTAAAGAATCACGTGGTCATTGTTAAAAGCATTGTAGAAGGCATTTGTAGTTACCAAAAGGAAATGAATAGTCCATAAATGCCTGGTATTTTTCAAATACCTTCAATTAAATCAGCATAATGTCATGTTCACAAAATTCACCATCCAAAGAGGAATACACCGATATAAAAATCCTTGAAGTATAATTTGAAATGCCTATGTCAAAAAATTATAAATGTGAGACACTACCTACACACATATCTGACTGGAGCATTGTCAAATAGTAGCAATGTAGATACGTGGGCAGAATATTGGTTATAACCTAGCACATTCTGAGTCTATGGCACTGCTAATTCAACTCGTCAAGAAGACAGTCAGACAAGCCAGCATAAGGAATAGAATCAGGTCTCTAAGGTGAAAGACCGGACAACGTGTTTGAGTATCTTCTGGACTTACACAGTAAGAAATCTCTACCTTCACTAAAACGGAGAGCCCGGAATCCTAGGAACCTGAATATATAGTCACAGTGGTATTCTAGTTAAAGTAATACACCAGACCACGTAACCAAGTTGCTTTAACTATTTCTAAGAGCCAGAAATATGTATTGTCCAAAGTTATTTGGGGTACGTTGTAAATTTTATCATTCTCTATTTTGCATTATTAATATGTAAAAATTGCTAGTGGATGTTCAAGTTAACACGAGGCTGGCAACCTCAGCATATATAATAATGGCTTCATGAACCACCATTGCAAGAGCTAGTGACTGTTTCATGCAGGTTTCTCACAGAGAACCAAAAGCAGAGGTAGTCCTAAGTTCCATATGCAGCAAGGAGTGGATGAGTACGGAAATAATGTACATAATTATTTTATTAACTTTTTCAACTAGTGCATATGTAAATGTAAACATGTTTTATATAAATTTAATGTGTCGTCTCTGCTCACTGGGATTAACATTAATGCTCAGAGAGGGTAAAGTTCTGAGGCAGATGGGATGGTGGAATGAAAAAGAGGGACACCTTTTTATTTTTTTTTATAACATTTTGCCTCGTTTTGGCGAAGTGTCCCGTTCAATCTAGCCGGTTATATTAGGGCGCATGTCAAAATATAAAAGATCTTAGGTCTGGAGAATGATTTTTGTGTCAGGAGACCCAATTCTCAGATTGCTGGTACTAGTCTGTGGAACAAGTGTGTGGTATGCGTGGCCTTCAGTCAACGCCAGACACCAACATCAGACGGGTCTTGAAGACGCTGGACCATCTTTACTCCACAATACTATGAGGGACGTGTTACAGACACCAGACGTGACTAGTGACGAGAGAGAACCAGTCTAAAAACTGCAAAGAACCAACATCGGCTGGAGCAGAAGTCTACCGACACCTTAATGGCAGCTGAGTACCTGTTTAAAGCTGCCAAATGAACTCTTAAAACAAACATTTAAAACAAGATCATCACCTGTGACGAATTTTTTAATGGAATATTTTTCATATCATCCCTATTCCCCCCCCCCCCTCCTCCCTCCCCCTATTTTGGCCACTGTTCGACCATCACTGCAGAGCAAGGGAGGAAATCACGTGACTGTTTGAGGCAGTGGTTTCTGTGTTAATTAAAAAGTGACAAAACATTAAAATTTTAAAAGAACGAAGAAAATGGAACAAAAAATGTCAAAGTGAAAACAGCATTTCTTATATGAAACTGGTTGTTTTCTTATGTGTCTGTATTATAACTTTTCAATAACAGTGCATTGAGCGTACAAGTATTTATATCTTTTGATTTTCGTTCTAGATTTGTCTTATGTATCCCGTTACATCTTCCTCCAGTTCGTCTCCTCATGTTTATGAGTGTGTTTGTATTTTATGTGGGGATGGGGGAAAGGGTGGGGGGTGTTGGTGGGTCTTCTTCCTTCGTGTCTCTTACCATGAAGAGTGCAGGACAAGGACTGTCTAGTAATGCAGGGGACTGGCATCGGCATATGTGTGTCCTACCTGCGTCATCGTTGTTTCCATGGCGGGCAGACAGACAGACAGACAGACAGACAGACAGACAGACAGACAGACAGACAGACAGACAGACAGACAGACAGATAGATAGATAGATAGATAGATAGATAGATAGATAGATAGATAGATAGATAGATAGATAGATAGATAGATAGATAGATAGATAGATAGATAGATAGATAGATAGATAGATAGATAGATAGACATGAACTAATTAACAACATAGTTAACAACGTTTAACATAGTTAACTTTGATCTATTCTTTATTGCCTTCCACCTTAGAAACACAGTCTCAAGTAATTTTGCTGATGGATATATATATATATATATATATATATATATATATATATATATATATATATATATATATATATATATATATATATATATATATATATATATATATATATATATATATATATATATATATATATATATATATATATATATATATATATATATATATATATATATATATATATATATATATATATATAATCTGAGAACAAAAATAGTCTCTCTAGTTGGAATAAATGACAAGTATTTTCCCAGAACTTAGAACTCAAATGATTACAGTTTTAACGATATACAGAAATGTACCATAGAACAAAAATTTCTTTTATGAAATCATTTTAAGAAAGTTGTGTTGTCTGTCTCTAGAGATTTCTGGCAAACGGATTTTCACTTTCAGCAGCTATCAAAGCTAGTCCAGTGAACATTCAGGTCGTAAATATGTGTATCAGCCCAAGTGATACAGCTGAATTCAAATCCTGTTGTTGTAACTGACTTGAGGCGAACCTCATATCTGAGATTTGGTTTCTCATGGCTGTCAAGTAGGTTGACCGTCAGAATAATTTTTGGTAATTTCGTGGCACTGCACTTGGCTGGAAACAAAACTTGGTGCACAGACTCTCTCTCATCAGCCCTCGTTGGTATCTTATTAATAACACCTTTCCACGAGGTAGACGTGCCACACGCTATGATTCCTTCTTGTATCATTGCTGTGAAAGAATAAGTACACCTAACATGATGATCAATTCTACAGTTAATGAGTGGCTATGATACTTGGATATTGATGATATGATTAATGGACATAAATTATTATGTGTGAGAGGGTGTGTTTAGCAAAGGGAGCGGATCTGTTTATGATAACAACATGACATCAATAATTTAATGTGGATGTGTCGACTGTGTTGATAAATTTGTCCTATGTTATTGTGTGTGAGAGAGCGTGGATGTGTTGACTGTGATGATAAATTTGTCCTATGTTATTGTGTGTGAGAGAGCGTGGATGTGTCGACTGTGATGATAAATTTGTCCTATGTTATTGTGTGTGAGAGAGCTTGGATGTGTGGACTGTGATGATAAATTTGTCCTATTTTATTGTGTGTGAGAGAGCGTGGATGTGTCGACTGTGATGATAAATTTGTCCTATGTTATTGTGTGTGAGAGAGCGTGGATGTGTGGACTGTGATGATAAATTTGTCCTGTGATGTGTGGACTGTGATGATAAATTTGTCCTATGATATGTGGACTGTGATGATAAATTTGTCCTATGTTATTGTGTATGAGAGAGCGTGGATATGTGGACACTGATGATAAATTTGTCCTATGATGTGTGGACTGTGATGATAAATTTGTCCTATGATGTGTGGACTGTGATGATAAATTTGTCCTATGATGTGTGGACTGTGATGATAAATTTGTCCTATGATGTGTGGACTGTGATGATAAATTTGTCCTATGATGTGTGGAGTGTGATGATAAATTTGTCCTATGATGTGTGGACTGTGATGATAATTTTGTCCTATGATGTGTGGACTGTGATGATAAATTTGTCCTATGTTATTGTGTGTGAGAGAGCGTGGATGTGTCGACTATGATGATAAATTTGTCCTATGTTATTGTATGAGAGAAAGCGTAGATGTGTCGACTGTGATGATAAATTTGTCCTATGTTATTGTGTGTGAGAGAGCGTGGATGTGTGGACTGTGATGATAAATTTGTACTATGATGTGTGGACTGTGATGATAAATTTGTCCTATGATGTGTGGACTGTGATGATAAATTTGTCCTATGTTATTGTGTATGAGAGAGCGTGGATGTGTGGACTGTGATGATAAATGTGTCCTATGATGTGTGGACTGTGATGATAAATTTGTCCTATGATGTGTGGACTGTGATGATAAATTTGTCCTATGATGTGTGGACTGTGATGATAAATTTGTCCTATGATGTGTGGACTGTGATGATAAATTTGTCCTATGTTATTGTGTGTGAGAGAGCGTGGATGTGTCGACTGTGATGATAAATTTGTCCTATGTTATTGTGTGTGAGAGAGCGTGGATGTGTCGACTGTGATAATAAATTTGTCCTATGTTATTGTGTGTGAGAGAGCATGGATGTGTCGACTGTGATGATAAATTTGTCCTATGTTATTGTGTGTGAGAGAGCGTGGATGTGTCGACTGTGATGATCAATTTGTCCTATGTTATTGTGTGTGAGAGAGCGTGGATGTGTCGACTGTGATGATCAATTTGTCCTATGTTATTGTGTGTGAGAGAGCGTGGATGTGTCGACTGTGATGATCAATCTGTCCTATGAAGTATCCGGAAGTCTGTGAGGAGACCAAGAAAAAGTTGGATCACTGCCACCTCATGCACGTCATGCTGTACATGTGGCTGGCAACCTTATTGTGTAAAACACATTTCTACAGAATCCACCACAGAGGGCGCATGTCAATGTTTGGTGCAGGTTTCCTGTAAGGGCATCAGTTACGGTGGAGTTTCCTGTAAGGGGATCAGTTACGGTGGAGGTTCCTGTAAGGGGATCAGTTACGGTGGAGGTTCCTGTAACTGGATCAGTTACAGTAGTGACGTCATGGTCAGCAGGGAGTGCACAAGAAATGATGAGGGTGATGATTCTACTAATAATGATAATGATTATACTAATGATGATGGTGATGATGATACTAATAATGATGGTGATGATGATACTAATAATGATGGTGATGATGATACTAATAATGATGGTGATGATGATACTAATAATGATGATGATGATATTACTAATAATGGTGGTGATGATTATACTAATAATGATGGTGATGATTATAATAATAATGATGGTGATGATTATACTAATAATGATGGTGATGATGATACTAATAATGATGGTGATGATGATACTAATAATGATTGTGATGATTATACTAATAATGATGGTGATGATTATACTAATAATGATGGTGATGATTATACTAATAATGATGGTGATGACTATACTAATAATCATGGTGATGATTATACTAATAATGATGGTGATGATTATACTAATAATGATGGTGATGATTATACTAATAATGATGGTGATTATTATACTAATAATGATAGTGATATTTATACTAATAATGATGGTGATGCTTATACTAATAATGATGGTGATGATTATACTAATAATGATGGTGATGATTATACTAATAATGATGATTATACTAATATTGATGATGCTGATTATACTAATAATGATGGTGATGATTATACTAATAATGATGGTGATGATTATACTAATAATGATGGTGATGATTATACTAATAATGATGGTGATTATTATACTAATAATGATGGTGATGATTATATTAAAAATGATGGTGATGATTATACTAATAATGATGGTGATGATTATACTAATAATGATGGTGATTATTATACTAATAATGATGGTGATGATTATACTAATAATGATGGTGATTATTATACTAATAATGATAGTGATGATTATACTAATAATGATGGTGATTAATATACTAATAATGATGGTGATGATTATACTAATAATGATGGTGATGATTATACTAATAATGATGTTGATGATTATACTAATAATGATGGTGATGATTATACTAATAATGATGGTGATGATTATACTAATAATGATGGTGATGATTATATTAATAATGATGGTGATGATTATACTAATAACGATGATGAACTCAGCGCTATGCCCATCAATGTTTATTTATGTGCCCGCGGAAGATTTGCGGATGAAAGAATAAATTTACAACTTTACTTGCATCGTCAGACATTATAGATTACCCACTACTTAACTTCACCCGTGTGTTACCGGATCCCCGAAAGGGGAGCAAAGAATAGTAACACTGTACCCTACCAGACATGTCGTAAAAAGCGACTAAGGAGGGTTGGGCATGGGGCTGGTTATCCCACCCCGTAAAAAACATTTACCAAAAAAATTCAACAAACATGGACAAGTCAAATAAAGAATATAAATCAACTCAGCCGCCCAAGACAGAAGAAGGTCCTCTGGAAAAGAGGCGCGTGAAGCAACCCAGAGAAAGCCGAAAGGAGTCTGGGTTGCCGACTAACCTTTTTTCGTCTAGGAAAATATCGAGGATTGACACCTGGAATGTTCGCACTATGTGTGAACAAAGGAAAACTGCACAGGTGTTAAAGAAAGAATATTAATGTATTTTGTATCATGACCACACTAGGCTATTACCAGTTACTTTGCGGTAATATGTCTCTCTGTGGTAAATCATGATTTTGCACGGGTTTTAACTTAAATTGAACGCTGCATATTTAATACGTCACCAGTTGTTAATGACGTAACGCGTTCTGCAATAATTTATGCTAACGGCTAATATTCTTGGCCTTTCGTTATCTGTGGTCTTCATGGTAAGACGTATTTTATTCAAGCTCCTAGTATTGCAGAGGAAGAGCGCTAAGTGGCATATATTATATTCTTCGAAAGCCGCCACTATATTATCTAGATGATTCAGAACTTAGCGAGAAGTTCGAGATATTACTGAAGAAAGTATTCCAGTATATTTTACATACACGTCGTCTGGTCCACATTACTTGGGTGGTATGCACCTCTAGTACAGCAGCCAGAACTGTATGGTTGAGAGGAGAATGATGAAGGATTCTCCTATTATGAATGTACAAAATGCCATGCCATACCTATAATGTATGTACAATATGCCATGCCATACCTATAATGTATGTACAATATGCCATGCCATACCTATAATGTATGTACAATATGCCATGCCATACCTATGATGTATGTACAATATGCCATGCCATACCTATAATGTATGTACAATATGCCATGCCATACCTATGATGTATGTACAATATGCCATGCCATACCTACGATGGATGTACAATATGCCATGCCATACCTATGATGTATGTACAATATGCCATGCCATACCTATGATGTATGTACAATATGCCATGCCATACCTATGATGTATGTACAATATGCCATGCCATACCTATGATGTATGTACAATATGCCATGCCATACCTATGATGTATGTACAATATGCCATGCCATACCTATGATGTATGTACAATATGCCATGCCATACCTATGATGTATGTACAATATGCCATGCCATACCTATGATGTTGATATATTCTGATGTGAATTAAATGTAAGGATATATTGTAGACCCTCCACCTGACGACGTCAGTTCTTCAACCATTGAAGTCATGTACAATCATACCCGTCTCCATTCGTGTATGTCAGTACGATGTATGTACATATTTATGATTCTAATTCTATGATCAAATAATACTTCAAGAAGATAACCCCACCTGTAACAACAGGTAGCAGCAGAAATATAAATCACAGGATTGATATCCTCGGTCTCTGCAAGACACGGTGGAAAGGCATAAAGAGGAGAGATTGATGACAGGAGAAATGGTGTTGTCCTCAGGACATAAGGAGGAAAGAGCCCACCACAGTGAAGGGGTGGCTCTAATGCTGTCTGGGGAAGCACAGAAGGCACTTATAGAATGGGAAGCAATGGGACCCCGAATTATAACAGCAAAGTTTAAATCAACAAAAAAGAAAGTAAATATAAACATCATCCAATGTTATACACCAACAAATCTGAGAAAGAAGAATTTTACATCGGACTACAAAATATCTTGGACAAACAGAAAAGAAAGGACATCACAATTTCGCAAACAGAAAATAGGAACAGACAACACTGGCTTTGAAGAAATCACGGGAAAGCATGGATTATGCGTGATGAACGAGAATGGGGAACTATTAGCAAAATTATGTGCTTCAAATCAACTAGCTATAGGAGGAAGAATATTTCCACATAAAATAATACATAAAGCAACATGGATATCACCAGACCCCAGAAATGAGCATTAGATTGATCACATATGCATAAATAAAAAGTTTAGGTCATCATTGCATGATGTAAAAGTATGTAGAGAAGCAGATGTGGTATCAGACCACCATCTTCGGTTGGCTAAAACAAAATGAAAACTCAAGAAATGTACAACGGTATATAGCTATAGGCAACAGTATAATGTGGGATATCTAAGAAATTAGGAAATAAGATAAACATTTTCAATCACAGTATCCAACAAATACCAAGTACTCCAACAGCTGGAAGATGAAGCAAATACGGAAGGCAACCGGCAACAAGTAAAAAATATATGGAACGAGACGTGTGAAGAAATACTGAGAAAAAGAGAACATCAGCACAAAGCATGGATAACAACAGAAACCATTAGCAAGATAGAAGACAGGAAAAACAAGAAAGCAGATTTAAACAGAAGCAAAACCATAAGCTCCAAAGCAAAGGCTCATGAAGTGTACATAGAAGCAAACAAAGAAGTAAGAAGAAACATCAAAAGAGACAAGAGGAACTATAGTGAAGAGTTGGCAAGAGAAGCAGATTAAGCTGCAGCCAAAGGAAATATGAGGGACCTGTACAACAACACAAAGAAGCTAACAGGGAAATATAAACACGCAAATTGTCTCATAAAAGATAAGAATGACAAAATTGCTTAGTAATATACAAGAACAAATGAAGAGATGGACAGAACGTTTTGAGGAACTTCTCAATAGACCATCTCCAACTAATCCCCCAGACATCCAGCCAGCAGAAGAGGAGCTACAAATCAGCTGTGAACGACCATGTAGAGAAGAAATAAAGAAAGCCATAAAACTTCTGAAAGATGGAAAAGCAGCTGGTCCAGATTGTATTCCAGCAGAGGCCATCAAAACAGGTATTGATACCTCTAACAGAGATATTTTACAAACTACTTGGCAAAGTCTGGGAGAGAGAGGAAATACCAGCAGAATGGAAGGAAGGTTTTTTTTTTTTTTTTTTTTTTTTTTTGCGTTCGCCCGCTAATACTCGAGGCGAAATCTCAGGTTATTATTTATGTCTAACCTGACATTGATTTTACGTGAGTATCCCTTTATTTCTTGTACAGAGACAGGTGTCCCTCGCCATTCAGGCAAATACTCGCCGATTTCGGAGGTACCCATTGCAGCTGGGTCGGCTCAGGAGCCGCCAGTCCCTGGTCGACGACACTCCTTCAAATGTTCTCGCCAGGTCTCGAGTTAATCCAGTCCAAATCCCGGTCGACGAAAAATCCTCAAATGCCGTCGCCCGGGTTTGATCCTGTATCACCCGGTCGCCAGAGCGGTGTTGTAACCACTACGCTAGCGCGGCTCCCTGGAAGGAAGGTTATCTGGACAAGTTGCCTAAGAAGGGAAATTTACAAGAGTGCACAAATTATAGAGGAATAATGTTACTATCAGTGCCCGGAAAAGTATTAAACAGAATCATCCTCGAGAGATTAAAAGAGTCCATAGACAAGCAACTGAGAGATGAACAAGCAGGTTTTCGACAAAACAGATCCTGTACAGACCAGATAGCCACATTGAGAATAATAGTTGAACAAAGTCTGGAATGGAATTCACCGGTATACATCGGATTCGTGGACTATGAAATGGCATTTGACAGTGTAGACAGAGAATCACTTTGGAAATTGATGAGGCATTATGGAGTTCCCATGAAGATCATTAACTAATAACAGAAGACCTATGAAGACATGACATGCAGAGTTCTTCATGAAGAACAACTTACAGAACCATTTAGGATTAGAACAGCAGTGGGACAGGGATGCCTCTTGTCTCCATTTCTTTTCTTACTAGTAATAGATTGGGTTATGAAAACATCGACATCACACAACAGAAATGAAATCCAGTTGAATCTGACTAAACAGCTTGATAATCTGGATTTTGGAGATGATTTTGATCTTCTGTCCCATAACCATAATCAGATGCAAGAGAAAATGAAAATTATCGATGAGAAGTCACAACAAGTGGGCCTGAAAATACACAGGGATATGACAAAGATTATGAGAATAAATGCAAGAAATGATAACAAGGTTGAACTTGAAGAAACACCACTAAAAGATGTAGAATCGTACACATATCTTGGCAGTAATATAGACAAAGTTGGAGGGACAGACAATGATTTCAAAGTAAGAATACAAAAAGCAAGTGGAGCTTACATTGCATTGGGAAACATATGGAGAACAAGAGAATTCAAGTCCAACACGAAAATAAGAATCTTCAACTCAAATGTGAAGTCAGTCCTATTGTAAGGCTCTGAGACATGGAGAACAACAAAAACAACAACCAAAAAGCTACAGACTTTTATAAACGGGTGCTTGCGTAGAATAGGACTGAAATGGTATGACAAAGTCACAAATGTGGAATTGATGACAAGAACCAGACAAGTGCCAGTGGAGCAAGAGTTGAGAAGAAGATGCTGGCGATGGATAGGACACACATTGAGGAAACCTGTTGATAGCATTACAAGGCAGTCCTTGTTCTGGAATCCACAGGGAAAGAGAGGCAGAGGTATAAAAAAAAACATGGAGAAGAGAACTGAATACAGAGGTGAAAATAATGAGGAAAACATGGAGGGAACTTTAGCAGATGGCACAGGACAGGAAGACTTGGCATGTGTTTGTTGAAAGCCTATGCTCCTTGGGGAGCTAAAGGGTATTGATTGATTGATTGACTACTGAACTTCAAAAGAATTTGAAGTTTGTGTTCTCAACAAAATTACAAACAATTATTGCCGATAGACACAACAAGTTATGTTATATTCAACAGCTGCTACTCTAACAATCTAGACACAAGTTATGCTATACTAAATAGCTTCTACTCTAACAATCTAAGCATTAATTGATAGTTCAGGAGGCACTTCATCAACCGCTCTTAGCTATGAAAAGTTGGCTAGTGACACGCAGTGCGAAGATTACACTAATTACATCTTTGACTCAAACTTTGAAGATGCATATGTTTTTTGTTTTTTTTTTAAACATCCTGCTTATTTCTCACATAATTAAATATGTTTACCCAGCCTCACATAAATAATTTGTTGTAAAAATGAACTATTTTCTAACAATGAGTCGCAATATTTGGTTGGTGCCCGCAGCCCTCTTTATAAATCTTAATGTGCCCGCAGCCCTCTTTATAAATCTAAATGTGCCCGCAGCCCTCTTTATAAATCTAAATGTGCCTGCAGCTCTCTTTATAAATCTAAATGTGTCCGCAGTACAGAAAAGTTTGAGGACCCATGATGTGGATGATGATTGAAACTTTATTTATTAGAACAGTGTTTTTGTAGCTACTGCAGCCAAGAATTTCTAAACTATCACAAGATATATTGGAATTAAGAAAATGTGTGTAAGTTAATTAAATGATCTTCAACACGGACTCACCTGCACACAAGGGCAGTAGAACCAGCAGGAGTAGTCCCTTCATGACACCGTACATTTTAGTTTGAGATGACTTCAGCTAGAGAAATCTGAATGAGCTGTCGAGACAAGAGTCATAAATAAAATACAAGGGGATTGACATAAGTCTTGGGCCTGACCATGAAGGAGTCACAGGAGGAAGATAAAACTTGGCACATTTAAAGTTCATCTTATTTGCACTGAATGTGTGAAGTACGCATTTGTTTCTTTAATGGGTTTTCCCGTTACGGTGCACGGCGCAATGTACCCTATTGACCGGATCTGCTGCTCCAAAGATTTGACAAAACAATGGAAAAGAAGGAGGCCAGAGCTGTGATAAAATGTCTGATGTTTCAGGGAAAAACACCTACAGAAATACACAGGGAGATGGAACCAGTGTTTCGTGATTCTTGTCCTTCATATACTTAGGTAAAAAAAATGGTGTCAACAGTTTAAGTGCGGCCGCTCAAATGTTGCTGATCTGCCAAGATCTGGTAGACCAGCCTTAGAGTGCAACGATGAAAATGCAACAAGAATAAAGAAAATCATTGACCAGGATCAAAAAATGACAAATGTGGAGATAGCTAGTAGAGTAAAACTAAATGAAAGAACAGTTTATAGAATTTTACACAACAGACTGAACATGAGAAAAGTGTGTGCACGCTGTGTTCCGCGACTGTTGACACGTGAACAGAAGCAAACGAGGGTAAATTGATGTCAACAGTTGCTCAAAAAGTGTCAATCAAAAAAATTTTTGGAGACCATGGTGACAGAAATGAGAGACTTGGGTACACCATTATGACCCCGAATCCAAAATTGCCAGCATGCAATGGAAAACCCCGAGCTCCCCAACACCTGTCAAGCCGAGAGCGCAGAAATCTGCAGGGAAAGTGATGCTGACTGTTTTTTGGGACGGCAAAGGTGTCCTGTTGAAAGATTATCTGCCTCGTGGCAACAAAGTTAATGGACAGTACTATGCAGATCTTCTAACCAAACTAAGAAAGGTTGTGACCAGGAAACGAGGGATAACGCGCACTCAAAATCTTCCTTTGCTTCAAGACAACGCGCCCTCTCACAAAGCACGGCTTGTGCAGCTAGCAGCCAACGATTTGAATATTGAAATTCTTCCACACCCACCATATTCTCCAGATTTGGCTCCATCAGACTTTTTTCTATTCCCAAATCTTAAAAAACAGCTAAAAGGAAATCATTTTGACAGCGATGAAGAGGTTATACTGGCATGTGATGACTGGTTTAGTTTGAAAAATAGGGTGTTCTACTCCCAAGGTCTTTTCAAGGTCAAGCAGAGATGGCAGAAGTGTGTCAATTCAGACGGTAGCTATATTGAAAAGGAATAAACGCTATACAAAATTTCAGCTCTCTGTGACATGTCCTTCATGGTCAGGCCCAAGACTTATGTCAATCCCCTTGTATTTGAGTTCGTAAACTAAAACTTTAAATCAGAGGCACATCTTCAATCCAACCTGTAAGTCTGGAAGGAAGAGCTGATGAAGAGAAGGATGATCATCAGCAGCTCGAAAACAAAAACCATGGTGATATCACGAGAGGGAAGAAGTCATCAGATTAAGCTGGGAGAACAGGTCCTGGTGCAGGTCGACCACTTTAAATACCTTGGAGCTGTCATAGACCGGAAGGGAGGTATCAAAGAAGATTTGGCTACCGGAAGAGCAGCAGCTTTGAGACTTTTTCAAGCCATAAATCGAGGATTCCTCAACAAAAGAGAAGTAGGTAAGAAGACGAAGATGGCTGTATACCGGAACAGTCCCATCTGAGATGGTTTGGCCATGTCTGCAGAATGGGAGAAGATTGGTTACCATGACAAGCATGGGAAACTAAGAGCTAGGGATCCAGACCTCCAGGATGACCCAGAATCCGCTGGGAGGACAACATTAGACAATCTTTGAAGGACCGAGGACTAGAATGGAACCAAGCCAGGAGGAAGACAGCCGATCGAATAGTATGGCGCTCTCTCTTAGAAATCTCTACACCTCATGGTAGAAGAGGAACCATTAACTCTTTAAGTCCCAATCGACTTTATAAAGGCTCAGGGGTTAGACGCGCTTGGCCCAATCGACTTTAAAAAGCCTTTAGTATATGTGCCTCTGTTTGAGACTGTTTCTAATTATACCTACCCACAAAGTCATTTCCGACTGCAAGTACATTCTTTTAAATACCGCACGTGTTTAAGAGTGAACGTGTTTCTGTTTTGAGATATTTATTTTAGATTTTTAAAGCCATTTTACCTTAAATAACTAATCATTTTTTAAAGCGCATATCCTCCATTTTACCTTGAATAACTAATCATTTTTCAATGAAAGCTTTTATACTTGTAGCACAAGAGTAAAGTACATCCAATTACCTTCAGTTTCGTATACAACAACAAAGTTATTTATGCATATGAACATTTTAAAAAATTATTTCCAAACAACAACAATAAAAACGCACTGGGGTGGCCATTTTTGCTTGGGCCAAACCCACTTTTTTGCTTGGGACTGAAAGAGTTAAGTAAACTCACCAACACATTTGTAAACTCATAAGACAATGGGTTTTCACATGTAATAACTTATTACTATAATGTAATGTCTTCGTGAAGGTCAGACAGGAAACGATTATGTCATTTGTGTCTGTTCAAAATTTGTCGCACAGACGAGTACTCTCGTTATCTGTTGGTTGAGCACACACAATCCGTCTTTTTACCACCTTGGCGAAGACGCACCCTTCCCTTATCGGCGATTAAATAAATACACTGTGTCGATTTTAGTGTTACATTTTCGAGGCCAAGGTTTGGTACACACGAATTTACCAACATGACTGTCGTTTCAATATTGCATCACCTGTCTACTCTATCAGCACGCATGGTCAGGTAAACAGACAAGACGAAATATTACTGAAAGGAGTGTAAGAATGGAAATACAAAATATCTGCTACTGCAGAGAAAGAAAAAAAGTGCTGACCATGGAAAAGTACGGAAATAATCAGTACAACAAATGTAACTGATTACTGCCATAGTGAAAAAGAGATCAAGAAGAGGTCGCCAGAAATCCATCTTGTGACAAGAACTATATATATATCTATACCTTGCCAGCAATACAAACACTGTTGTAATTACAGACAATATAGATTCTGTTGGAGGTACACTGTTGAATTGACAGAATAAGAATACAAAAAGCAGAGAAGCTTTTATTTCATTGCGAACATATATGGAGATCAAAAGAAGTCAAGCCCAACACAAACATCAAAATCTTTCATTCAAACGTCAAGTCAATCCTAATGGATCACTCGTTAACATGCAGAACAATGAAAACAACGACCATCAAAAACTACAGACTTTCGTAAATGAGTGTTTGCGTACAACAGAAGGAGTGAAATGGGGTGACAAGATACTAATTGTAGAACTGATGACATAAACCAGACAAGTGTAGCGGAACAAGAGATGAGAAGATGACGCCAGAGATTGAGCAAGACATGTTGAGATCATTGCCTGACTGTTCTTGTACTGGAATACTGAGGATAAGAGAGGTAGAGGAAACCGTAGAACACATGGAGAAGAGAACTGGAGACAGGTATTAAGGACATGAAGGAGTCGTAGAAAGATCTTGAGTTGATGGTACAGGACAAGTAGACGAGGCGTCAGTTTGTTGAAGGTCTATGCTCCTACAGGAGCTGAAGTTTGATGAATGAGGTGGTCAAAGCGCCCCATGAACAGACATTAGGAATTATGGTCAAAGCGAACCATGAACAGACATTATGAATTATGGTCAAAGCGCCCCATGAACAGACATTAGGAATTATGGTCAAAGCGCCCCATGAACAGACATTAGGAATTATGGTCAAAGCGCCCCATGAACAGACATTAGGAATTATGGTCAAAGCGCCCCATGAACAGACATTAGGAATTATGGTCAAACCGCCCCATGAACCGACATTAGGAATTATGGTCAAAGCGCCCCATGAACAGACATTAGGAATTATGGTCAAAGCGCCCCATGAACAGACATTAGGAATTATGGTCAAAACGCCTCATGAACAGACAGTTAGGAATTATGGTCAAAGCGCCTCATGAACAGACAGTAGGAATTATGGTTAAAGCGCCCCATGAACAGACATTAGGAATTATGTTCCAGCTTGGTCGACGGCAGCAAAGTCAAATTTTGACAGAGTAAACAGACTCCAAAATCAAGCAGCACGTATTATAACAGGGGCCCTAAAGTCCACACAAATCAACCATATGGAAAACATTATAGGGCTACAGCCAATGGAGGATAGACGTGATAGCAGAGTCCTACAACAAGCTGAAAAATTTAAGAGACTCGAAGGACACCCCATGTTCCAAAGAATGAATAGGCTAGGAAGAGGCAGGCTCAAGCGAACTAACTTTGTAGCCCAAGCAAAAGAAAAAATTAGCAAAAATACCATGCTAGCAAGCTCAGTTGCAAAGAAAATCCCAACAAGCTCAACTACCCCACTGTGGAAAATAAGATGCTTTCCTGAACTAAAATCTGATATTCCAGGCATTGAAAGTAAGGGAACACAGACAGAAACACAAAGAAAGTGTATAGCAACCAAGTACATTGACCAAAAATTCCCAGCAAAGCTTTGGACACATGCATATACTGATGGTTCAGCAAAAAATGCAGTTGAAAATGGGGGTGCCGGCATCCTCATAAAATTAAACAATAGAATCCACTCTATGGCAATTGCCACGGGTAAATACTGCAATAACTTCAGTGCTGAAGTAGAAGCCCTGAAACAGGCAGCTGAAACTCTTATTGAATGCAAAGCACAGGCAGAAAAACAGATAGTAATCTTTACAGATGCCCTCTCAGTAATATCAGCGCTGAAGAGCCAACAAACTAAAGGATTGAAAGATCTGATAATCTCCCTTGAAAGACTGGCCAAATGCTTCAACAAGTGCACTATCCAGTGGATACCAGCCCATTGCAACATACCAGATAATGAGGAGGCAGACAAACTTGCTAAGGAAGGAGGTGCCTTACAACAAAATGATATAGAGACAACCTACGCAACGGCAAAGTCTATTATAAAGGCTACATTCAAGTCCAAATGGGAAAGAGAGCACCCGGGCCATTTGAAAAATGATGCATATCATCAACTATCCAGGAAAGAACAGGTCATCATTTTTCGGCTACGCACTGGACACAACAGATTGAGATACCATCTATACCACAAATACAAAATTGGTGCAACAGATCTCTGCACCTGCGGTACCAGCCCGATGACGGTCGAACACCTCCTGCAGTATTGCCCAGCCTACAGTAATGAACGGAGTAGCATATGGCAACAACCCACTTCTGTCAACGAAAAACTGTTTGGAGATGTCGGGAACCTTGGGTTGACTACTGCCTTTATTAGAGTCATAAATGTGGAAGTCTGAAGGCGAACGAGGAAGAAGACGAGGAAGAATGTTCCAGAATGGATTACTAGAAACAGAGACAGGACAGTAGGAGGTCACGAGACAGATTGATACCGCTGAAATAAAAAGTTCAGAGTAAACACACGAACACCTTCACTTACCTATGTGTATCAGGATACTTTGACAGCAAATATCATTCTCTATTTATAACAAAACTTCTCTTGTTTATTGCTGTAATAAATTTATAAAATTAATATTAATTAAAGGGCGTCAACATAACATGAATCCTTGATCACGGACCAAAATGTGATTGAAACGTACAACTTGTTATAGCGTCCGTAAAAGCTGGTTCAGAATGTTTCCAGATTTCCCAATGCTTGTTGCTTTGATGTTGGCTCATGATGACATTTATGGTCCAGCCTGCTATAAATTATGGTAATGTTGTTCAACATGCAACAGAATCGATTAGTCTCTACACGGATGACCATGAGGTATATGATAGTTGGTATCGAGACTCTAACATACCGTTTAATTGTTTGATTCACTCCCAAATATAAAAACACATACAGATTTAAACGTATGTCTACACACAAGCACACACAATAAATGTATCTGCTGGAAATAATGTAACAGTAGAATACTTTCTTCTATCCCATAGATACCCAATGACAAGACATAATATCTACGATAGTTGTGCACTCAGTCCCACATATTTGGACCCACAAATCATGTGACACTAAAACGTCCTCAGTTTCCTTTTATTGTGGCTTTTGGCACTTAAAGGTAGTCACATTGCAGATACTAACGTAGGGGATATAGTGTTAGAGACTTCATTATACTAGGTCCAGGTTCGAGAGCAGTTGTGAAATACCTTCCTCGCTGCCTTTGTCTTCTCAAACTCAAGAGTAGAGTCAGGTATTCATTTACAGCTGGGTTGACTGGAGCGTGACGCCAATGTGTTTCAAACCCAGCAGCATTGCATAAAGTAGCCATCGCTGTTGCTATGACAATAAGTAAAGCACAGGGACAATCATTTTGTCACGTGAGCGTACACCTACCAGAACCAGTCTTTGCTCACGGTCAACTTTTTGTTTACTCAAACGATCTTAAAGTATAGAGTCAGGACACCGTCTACCACAGCAACATTTATAAAGATATACGTATATTTACATTCAAAAAATGTTGTGAAAAATTTAAATTGCCATTATTTAATTTGGAAATGCCTTCTCATTAGGTTTCTCTCTCGTCTCCTTGTCATTTTTAAAGCGTGGTTCATAGCCATTACATCTATATAAGTTTGACTACAAACATCCAGTGAAGTATAAATGGAATGTACAGGAATAAAGTCGCCGAAGGAGAAATAGTGCCGACATCAGGGCATTTAGCAGAAAGAGTACGCTATAATTCAAACCTGTAATTGTTGACGGCTTACTTGCTGTCTGAGTGAGTGTAGTGGTATTGATGGTATTGTATGATGATGATGGTACTACATGTAAATTGTATGAGGCCAGCTGTGAAGGCTCCTGAGATAAAATGTAATTGAGAATTGTCAGAAGGCCTTTCTTGCTACCACTACGACCTCACACTTAATTTTTTTTTTTAATGAATGTAGCTGCGTAAAGTGTCTAGGGTTATGATGTGTACTGTGGTGTGATAGTTATAAATATACCCATAGATATTTAACAAGACTAATAAGATTAACAAGTGTTACAATACACTGAACTAACTCACGTGTGTAAAGTTTTTGATATAATTATATTACATTTATTTGTTCTGGATCAAGTTTTATTTTGACCAGAACTTGTTTTAAAAGAAGGATTTAAAATTTATAAAAATTATGCATGGAATGTTACATAATAAATGCAAAAGTGAACATATTTAAGTACTAGAATAGTTAGATTTATTAAAATGTTCTGGTAGTCAGCTACTAGGGAGGATATTTATTGTCTGTGCTGTTGGGGTGGTCTCATCACACCTGTCTATATTGACTACATAGTGTCCAGAAAATGGTGGGAATTTTTATGGGGTATCTGCAACTTAATGGGGTTGGTGAATATCCAGCAGACCAGAGGCTCACTCATCTGGAATTTGTAGCTCTGGTGCTGAAATCAGGTGGTCCCACCTCTCCGTGCTGGCGGGCAATAATGGTGGTCTCTGTCACAAGGACTGCACATATACACTTGTGTAAATCACCACCCGAATAGATACTGCTTCGTTGACGACAGAAACTCGCAGCTCTGCAATCAAAGTATGGGCCATGTGTCAAAATCTATTCTCTACCCACGTCTGGACACCACACTGACACAACAACCACATTATACAGACAGGTCAGATCTCTCTGACCAAACAGCACAGTTACCATGGTGGGTTACATCCGATAGATCCTCCCAGACTATAGATTCTGAAAAATAATTATTAGTTTTCTACCCTAAAAGAGGATAGGTAATATGTTTCCTTATTCTCAACTCTTGATCGGTCTTGCATAATCCTTGCTGGTGTTTAGGTACATTGTTAGTCCCTAGACCCTGACTTGGGCGGGGGGTCTAGAGCAAAATCCCTACTTGTTTGTAAGGCTAGATTATGATATGGCAGTATCAAATCACTCGAACATGAAACAATATTCAAAATATATAAAGAAATAATTTCAATCTTACCAGATTATGAATAATTAACACAGAAGTGCTAGCAAAACTCAGCTGAGCTGCTGGCTATAGGATGGCGTCCCTAAATTTAACTCACTGTCTTTCATATGGGAAAACACCACACTTTAAAATCTGTGTCTAACACTGAACAATTATTGAAGAATGACCCCAAATGCGCTCTGAGCGCTAATGATATGATTGTCTGTGGCCAATCACTGCCGAGGTTTATTTTTAATTTCAAATTTCCTCACTAAAGTCATTTCAGTCAAGCTTCAGTCACGTATGGATGGTTATCTGTTAGTCTGTCCGTCTCTACTTGTGTTTCTACAAAATTGTGCTCGATTTTTGACCCAACCGTTCTCTCCCCTTCAAATTTTTGTTGTAAAAAGTTATATTTAGACACAGCTACCACCAATGTCCCTTCACTTCTATGCCAAGTAAATTTGAACACCTGCGTCCCCAAGGTCGTGTTTTTGTGTGCAAATAACGATATGTTAGATTCAATGCAGTCTGTGGCTGATGTAAACTACACTGTCTTTTGTCATTATTTTCAATATTATCTATCCGTCTGTAAAATTAAGACCATATTCGTTCACTGCTCAGAATAGGCCATCTGGCCAGCTAATTTTTATATTCCTAACATTAATATTAAGAAAAATTTACTTTTTAATTTTTGTGATTTTTTTCAGACATCTGCGTTCTTCCGCTCAAATTCAAATCAAGCGCTTGGTATCGCAAAACGTCCAATTCCGTACCTCGTGTCAATTTGGGGAACTTGAATTTTTTTACTTTCATCCATTTCCCCCCCCCCCCAATTGCGTCTCTTTAGCCTTTCCAGTCATATTTTTTTCCTTTTTGATCCTCCGTTCCCCTCCGGTCTAGCAAGTCAAATTTATGGAGGGTGATGACCCGCGGTCTAGGCGATCATGTACATCAGCAGCCTACGCATTATGTTTTTATCCTTAAATGTTATCCTTGGAGGAATTTTACCGTTGTATCTCTGTCAATTTCACTACACATCTCCCCACCTGAAAACATGCCTTTGGCAAGTTCCAAAACCAGCGATACACATAGGTAAAATTACTCCTCACGTCTGCCATTACTCTAATTTTGATCACAGGGGTGCCGACTGAGGAAATCTGCACCGACATTCAATTTGCCTGGGATATATTGGATACTAAACTGATAAGGTTGAAGCAATAAAGACCACCTCAGCAATCTTGCGTTTTCATGCTTAGCCTGAGACAAGAACACGAGAGGCTGATGATCCGTCTCCACCACAAAAGTCCTACCATACAGATAGATTTGAAACTTCTTTATTGCCCAGATTAATGCTAAACATTCTTTTTCGCTTGTGGAGTATCCTTGTTCCGCCTTATTCAATTTGCGGCTTGCATAAGCGACTGGTTTAAGTTCCCCATCAGGTGAAGATGATCTTTGCAACAAAGCCCCTCCTAGTCCCACATTACTTGCATCGGTTCTTAAGACAAAGTCCTGTGTCAAATCAGGCAGTTTGAGAATAGGCTTGCTAGTGAGTTTTTCCTTTAACTCTTGGAACGCTAGTTCACATTGTGCAGTCCAAATTATTTTATCTGGAAGTCCCTTGCGAGTCAGATCAGTCAGAGGAGCACAAATGGCGTTAAAATTTTTGATGTATTTCTGATAAAATCCGCATAACGACACGAATGATCGCACGTCCTTTTTGGTTTGCGGCCTAGGTGCTCTCTGCAGTTTTTCCAAGTTCTTAGGATCAGGGGTCATATTACCCTGATATACAGTGTGCCCCAAGAATTCCAACTCTTTGCATCCAATACAACATTTTGTTGGCCTAGCAGTTAAGTTCGCCTCCCGAAGTCTATCAAACAACATCTCCAGAGCTTCAATGTGTTCTTCAAATGTCTCGGTGGCGACGAGAATATCATCCATGAAATTCGTGATACATGGGTTATTCAGGGGGTCCAACAATTTTCGCATCATCCTTGAAAACACACTCGGAGCATTTTTCAGTCCGAATGGTAGCATATTGAATTCATAATGTCCATCCGAAGTGCTAAAAGCCAAATAAGGTCTCACTTCAGGCTTCACTGGGATCTGGTAATAGCCTTTACTAAGATCCACTTTTGAAAAGTATTTTGCCTTGTTCAGTCTGGCAAATAGCTGTTTTGTGTCTGGTAATGGATCCACTTGTCCTTCTGTGACAGCATTCAGTTTCCTGTAATCTATGCACAGTCTGTGTTCCCCAGACGGTTTCCTCAACAAAACGACACTAGAACTAAAAGATGATTCACTGTGCGAAATAATCCCCTCCTTCAATAAATAATCTATTTCTTCCTTTAATGCCTTCTCCTTCGCGAACGGAATAGAATAGGCTCTCATACAGATTGGGTTTGAGTCTACCAGTTTCATGTCATACTGTAGCAAATTTGTATGGCCTGGTTTATCTGTTAATACATCTGTATGTTCCTCCAGAACTTGTTGAACTCTCTCCCTCTGGTTTTTAGTCAGGTGCTTACTGACTTTTACCTGTGCTGCTGTTTCACAAGGATGTAATGGGTATTCATGTGAGGTGAGTGGTTCTTTTTGCATCTGGGTTGCAATAGCCAAGGTCAATAAGGGGGTGCTTTCCTGGAGTGGTCTGTCCAGATACTTCTTTAACAGGTTTACATGATAAACTTTTTCCTTCCCCTTTTTGTCAATTTTATAGTTTGTTCTAGACACCTTCTCTAGAACCGTATATGGACCTTGCCAACCAATTTGTAATTTATTCTGGCTTCCCGGTAGTAGAAGCAGCACCTTCTCTCCGACTGCCAGTTCCCTGTCCTTTGCCTTCCTATTAAAATATGCTGCATGTTTCTTCCTGGCTTGCTTCAAATTATCATTTGCCAGTTTCCATCCAGCTTTCAAACGAGTGGTCAGTTCGTTCACATATTGATAAGATGAGGTAACAGTCTCTTCCGCCTTCTCATCTGTCCAGGTCCTTAATAGGGCCTCTAATGGACCTTTTATTGGCCTCCCAAATAGCAGAGTTGCGGGAGCCATCCCGGTTGAACTATGTGGTACCTCCCGGTACGCAAACAATGCGGCGGGCAGGAATTGATCCCACAGATCCGGTTTTTCGTGTGCCAGCTTTCTCAGGATAGAAATGAGAGTCCCATTGAACCTCTCTACCTGGCCGTTCCCTTGTGGATGGTACGGACTACAATGAAAGTGCCTGGCTTGAAATAGCTTAAAAACTTCTTCCGTTAGTTTCCCCTTGAACTGAGAACCATTATCCGTCAAGATTTGATGCGGGAATCCTAATCGGGTAAATATTGTAAGTAGTGCCTCTGCTACATGTTTTGAATCAATTGATGGCAGGGCTACCGCCTCTCCCCACATAGAACAAGTGTCCACCAGAGTAAGGATGTAACTGTTCCTCCTCTTGGTCCGAGTGAGAGGTCCTACAATATCCACTGCAACCCTCTCAAAAGGTGTTCCCACTATGGGCATTTCCCCTAGAGTTGCAGGGGCAGTCCAGTGCTTTGGAGCTACCCTTTGACATTCTGGGCAGGATTTGACATATCTTTTTATATCCTCCGTTATCCCTGGCCAGAAGTAATGACAAGCTATACGCTGTCCTGTGGCGCTGATCCCCATGTGACCACTGAAGGGGATTGCATGTCCGAGTTCCATCACTTTCTCTCTATATGCAATGGGAAGAACCAGCTGGTTGTGACCATTTGTTCCAGTTCCGGCCTTCCTGTATAAGAGTTTGTTCTTCATGAAATATTCCCCCTTGCTCGGAGGTGTGTGGCATTTGGGCAATTTTTTAAAACAGGGCTTGAGTGTCCTATCCTCAGCCTGCGCCTTCCTCATCTCCTCTGGATGAGCGTTTATAGGTTCACCTTCTTCCTCCTTCTTCTGTGACCTGGTCTGCACTGTCGCCATGATCACAGGTTTCTCGGGATTCCCCAAGAAGACGTATCTACACCCCAATATCAGAGGGTAGATTGGTTCATCTATCACTGCTGCTCTGATTTCTCCTTCCACATAGCGAGTTTTCACCGTTATCCTTGCGATGGGAAGTGTCATGAGTGGTATGTCCTTAGTCGCCCCTTGTATTTCCACTGTTTCTGTGGTATACTGACTTGGGTCCACTAGGCTAGACTTCACAACTGAATCATAATCCAAACCTGTATCATAAAGGCACCTTATGGTGACCCCATTACAAATAACATCCTCACAAACTGGGGGGTGATAAGGTTCCTGTTGTCCCTTAGGATTAACCTTTAATCTTTGCGTCCCCGACTTCATTGCAGCAATGTTTGAAGGTTTCCTTCTACAAAATTCGGTGTTATGGTTATCCTTCTTGCACCATTTACACCATCTTTTTCCTTGGTTCAACGGTTTTCTTTCATTGAACTTTTGGTCATTGAACTGTGAGTTTCTGTCGCGATAGTCATTTCTTGGCCGCTCAAAGTTTGTCCTACCTTTATTTCCCTGCTCTCTATTATCAAATTTATTAAATTGCTGTGGAGCTTTAAAATTGTCTATGTGCTTCTTCTTAGCACCACTTACCTCTGCCTGGGCTGCCTGATACCTCTCAGCAACATTTAAAATTTCCCCCAACTTCTCTGCACCTTGTTCCATGAGAAATTTTCTCATGTCTGGAGCCATGGACTCTCTCAATTGCTCAATCATGATCATTTCTTTAAGATCTTGGGTCTTCCCCAGAGCCGTCCATTTCTCCAAATAGGTTTCTAGTCTGGCAGAGAATTGGTGGTATGTCTCCCCAGACAACAGTTTGGCATTTCTAAATCTCTTACGATAAAATTCACCATTCTTCTCGTACCTTAATAACAAAGCCTGCTTTAACATGTCATAATTGTCTTGGTCTTCCCTGTTCATTTTGGCAAATACTTCATAAGAAGCACCCCTCAATCCCTGTGATAGCTTTAAACTCCACCTCTCTCTCTCTAACCCATATGTAGTAGCTAATAACTCAAAACGTCCCAGGTACCCCTCTATGTCATCGTCTTTCTCAACAAAATGGTCTAAATGAAACCCCATAGCTGAGTTTGAGGCTCCCATACTGGGCGTAGCATCTGAGGCAAAAGGGCTGGCACCATTTTCAGGGGCCGGGCCTTGTAATTCCAGCTCCCTTAGTCGTAATTCGTGCTCCCTCTGCAACCTTCTATCTTCAGCCTCCCTTTCGGCCTTTTTATCTTCTGCCTCTCTTTCGGCCTTTTTATCTTCTGCCTCCCTTTCGGCCTTTTTTATCTTCTGCCTCCCTTTGCTGTCGTTTTTCTTCTGCCTCCATCTGCAGCCTCTTAATTTCTCTATCAGCCTCAATTTGTAACCTCTTCTCTTCAGCTACCTTTCTATCTTCCCTTTCAATATATTTATCACATTCAGTCGTTACGTATTGAATTAAAATTTGACCATCCATCCCCATCTCCTTCGCAGTGAGCACAGCAGCTGATCTAAACTTTGCTAGCTCAGCCATACTTTTTAGACAATATAATAATATATAAGCTAAATCTCTAACCAGTAAATACACTAAGTACTTCTAATTACTATAGTCTAACTAATTCTAACTAACCAGTTAACTAATTAATTATTACTGGCTGTGAAGATTCACCAACTTTTATCCGCAGGGACACTTTTAATTTTAAAGGAAATTTTACAATTTATTTCCCTACTTTTATTTCTCCCACCAGGAGATCTTAATATTACTGTTGGGCTAATTATCCCTGGACAAGACCCCAATATATGTAGTGGTATTGATGGTATTGTATGATGATGATGGTACTACATGTAAATTGTATGAGGCCAGCTGTGAAGGCTCCTGAGATAAAATGTAATTGAGAATTGTCAGAAGGCCTTTCTTGCTACCACTACGACCTCACACTTAATTTTTTTTTTTTAATGAATGTAGCTGCGTAAAGTGTCTAGGGTTATGATGTGTACTGTGGTGTGATAGTTATAAATATACCCATAGATATTTAACAAGACTAATAAGATTAACAAGTGTTACAATACACTGAACTAACTCACGTGTGTAAAGTTTTTGATATAATTATATTACATTTATTTGTTCTGGATCAAGTTTTATTTTGACCAGAACTTGTTTTAAAAGAAGGATTTAAAATTTATAAAAATTATGCATGGAATGTTACATAATAAATGCAAAAGTGAACATATTTAAGTACTAGAATAGTTAGTTTTATTAAAATGTTCTGGTAGTCAGCTACTAGGGAGGATATTTATTGTCTGTGCTGTTGGGGTGGTCTCATCACACCTGTCTATATTGACTACATAGTGTCCAGAAAATGGTGGGAATTTTTATGGGGTATCTGCAACTTAATGGGGTTGGTGAATATCCAGCAGACCAGAGGCTCACTCATCTGGAATTTGTAGCTCTGGTGCTGAAATCAGGTGGTCCCACCTCTCCGTGCTGGCGGGCAATAATGGTGGTCTCTGTCACAAGGACTGCACATATACACTTGTGTAAATCACCACCCGAATAGATACTGCTTCGTTGACGACAGAAACTCGCAGCTCTGCAATCAAAGTATGGGCCATGTGTCAAAATCTATTCTCTACCCACGTCTGGACACCACACACTGACACAACAACCACATTATACAGACAGGTCAGATCTCTCTGACCAAACAGCACAGTTACCATGGTGGGTTACATCCGATAGATCCTCCCAGACTATAGATTCTGAAAAATAATTATTAGTTTTCTACCCTAAAAGAGGATAGGTAATATGTTTCCTTATTCTCAACTCTTGATCGGTCTTGCATAATCCTTGCTGGTGTTTAGGTACATTGTTAGTCCCTAGACCCTGACTTGGGCGGGGGGTCTAGAGCAAAATCCCTACTTGTTTGTAAGGCTAGATTATGATATGGCAGTATCAAATCACTCGAACATGAAACAATATTCAAAATATATAAAGAAATAATTTCAATCTTACCAGATTATGAATAATTAACACAGAAGTGCTAGCAAAACTCAGCTGAGCTGCTGGCTATAGGATGGCGTCCCTAAATTTAACTCACTGTCTTTCATATGGGAAAACACCACACTTTAAAATCTGTGTCTAACACTGAACAATTATTGAAGAATGACCCCAAATGCGCTCTGAGCGCTAATGATATGATTGTCTGTGGCCAATCACTGCCGAGGTTTATTTTTAATTTCAAATTTCCTCACTAAAGTCATTTCAGTCAAGCTTCAGTCACGTATGGATGGTTATCTGTTAGTCTGTCCGTCTCTACTTGTGTTTCTACAAAATTGTGCTCGATTTTTGACCCAACCGTTCTCTCCCCTTCAAATTTTTGTTGTAAAAAGTTATATTTAGACACAGCTACCACCAATGTCCCTTCACTTCTATGCCAAGTAAATTTGAACACCTGCGTCCCCAAGGTCGTGTTTTTGTGTGCAAATAACGATATGTTAGATTCAATGCAGTCTGTGGCTGATGTAAACTACACTGTCTTTTGTCATTATTTTCAATATTATCTATCCGTCTGTAAAATTAAGACCATATTCGTTCACTGCTCAGAATAGGCCATCTGGCCAGCTAATTTTTATATTCCTAACATTAATATTAAGAAAAATTTACTTTTTAATTTTTGTAATTTTTTTCAGACATCTGCGTTCTTCCGCTCAAATTCAAATCAAGCGCTTGGTATCGCAAAACGTCCAATTCCGTACCTCGTGTCAATTTGGGGAACTTGAATTTTTTTACTTTCATCCATTTCCCCCCCCCCCCCCCCAATTGCGTCTCTTTAGCCTTTCCAGTCATATTTTTTTCCTTTTTGATCCTCCGTTCCCCTCCGGTCTAGCAAGTCAAATTTATGGAGGGTGATGACCCGCGGTCTAGGCGATCATGTACATCAGCAGCCTACGCATTATGTTTTTATCCTTAAATGTTATCCTTGGAGGAATTTTACCGTTGTATCTCTGTCAATTTCACTACAGTGAGTTGCTCATGAGATCAGCAAATACTTGCTGTCTGAGTGAGTTGTTCATGAGATCAGCAAATACTTGCTGTCTGAGTGAGTTGTTCATGAGATCAGCAAATACTTGCTGTCTGAGTGAGTTGTTCATGAGATCAGCAAATACTTGCTGCCTTAGTGTTGTTCATGAGATTAGCAAATACATGCTGTCTGAGTGAGTTGTTAATGAGATCAGCAAATACTTGCTGTCTGAGTGAGTTGTTCATGAGATCAGCAAATACTTGCTTTCTGAGTGAGTTGTTCATGAGATCAGTACTTATATGCTGTCTGAGTGAGTTGTTCAAGAGATCAGCAAATACTTGCTGTCTGAGTGAGTTGTTCACGAGATTATCAAATACTTGCTGTCTGAGTGAGGTGTTCATGAGATCAGCAAATACTTGCTGTCTGAGTGAGTTGTTCATAAGATCAGCAAATACTTGCTGTCTGAGTGAGTTGTTCTTGAGATTAGCAAATACTTGCTGTCTGAGTGAGTTGTTCATGAGATCAGCAAATACTTGCTGTCTGAGTGAGTTGTTCATGAGATCAGCAAATACTTGCTGCCTTAGTGTTGTTCATGAGATTAGCAAATACATGCTGTCTGAGTGAGTTGTTAATGTTCTGAGTGAGTTGTTAATGAGATCAGCAAATACTTGCTGTCTGAGTGAGTTGTTCATGAGATCAGCAAATACTTGCTTTCTGAGTGAGTTGTTCATGAGATCAGTACTTATATGCTGTCTGAGTGAGTTGTTCAAGAGATCAGCAAATACTTGCTGTCTGAGTGAGTTGTTCACGAGATTATCAAATACTTGCTGTCTGAGTGAGGTGTTCATGAGATCAGCAAATACTTGCTGTCTGAGTGAGTTGTTCATGAGATCAGCAAATACTTGCTGTCTGAGTGAGTTGTTCATGAGATCAGCAAATACTTGCTGTCTGAGTGAGTTGTTCATGAGATCAGTACGCAAATACTTGCTGTCTGAGTGAGTTGTTCATGAGATCAGTACTTATTTGCTGTCTGAGTGAGTTGTTCATGAGATCAGCAAATACTTGCTGTCTGAGTGAGCTGTTCACGAGATTATCAAATACTTGCTGTCTGAGTGAGGTGTTCATGAGATCAGCAAATACTTGCTGTCTGAGTGAATTGTTCATGAGATCAGCAAATACTTGCTGTCTGAGTGAGTTGTTCGTGAGATTAGCAAATACTTGCTGTCTGAGTGAGTTGTTCATGAGATCAGCAAATACTTGCTGTCTGAGTGAGTTGTTCATAACATCAGCAAATACTTGCTGTCTGAGTGAGTTGTTCATGAGATCAGCAAATACTTGCTGTCTGAGTGAGTTGTTCATGAGATCAGCAAATACTTGCTGTCTGAGTGAGTTGTTCATGAGATCAGCACTTACTTGCTGTCTGAGTGAGTTGTTCATACGATCAGCACTTACTTGCTGTCTGAGTGATACTTGCTGTCTGAGTGAGATGTTCATGAGATCAGCACTTACTTGCTGTCTGGGTGAGTTGTTCATGAGATCAGCAAATACTTGCTGTCTGAGTGAGTTGTTCATGAGATCAGCAAATACTTGCTGTCTGGGTGAGTTTTTCATGAGATCAGCAAATACTTTTCATGAGATCATGATCTGAGTGATCAGCAAATACTTGCTGTCTGAGTGAGTTGTTCATGAGATCAGCAAATACTTGCTGTCTGAGTGAGTTGTTCATGAGATCAGCAAATACTTGCTGTCTGAGTGAGTTGTTCATGAGATTAGCAAATACTTGCTGTCTGAGTGAGTTGGTCATGAGATCAGCAAATACTTGCTGTCTGAGGGAGTTGTTCATGAGATCAGCAAATACTTGCTGTCTGAGTGAGTTGTTCATGAGATCAGCAAATACTTGCTGTCTGAGTGAGTTGTTCATGAGATCAGCAAATACTTGCTGCCTTAGTGTTGTTCATGAGATTAGCAAATACTTGCTGTCTGAGTGAGTTGTTCATGAGATCAGCAAATACTTGCTGTCTGAGTGAGTTGTTCATGAGATCAGCAAATACTTGCTGTCTGAGTGAGTTGTTCATGAGATCAGGAACTATATGCTGTCTGAGTGAGTTGTTCATGAGATCAGCAAATACTTGCTGTCTGAGTGAGTTGTTCACGAGATTATCAATTACTTGCTGTCTGAGTGAGGTGTTCATGAGATCAGCAAATACTTGCTGTCTGAGTGAGTTGTTCATGAGATCAGCAAATACTTGCTGTCTGAGTGAGTTGTTCATGAGATCAGCAAATACTTGCTGTCTGAGTGAGTTGTTCATGAGATCAGCAAATACTTGCTGTCTGAGTGAGTTGTTCATGAGATCAGCTGTGAGGTGAACATGAGATCAGCAAATACTTGCTGTCTGAGTGAGTTGTTCATGAGATCAGCAAATACTTGCTGCCTGAGTGAGTTGTTAATGAGATCAGCAAATACTTGCTGTCTGAGTGAGTTGTTCATGAGATCAGCAAATACTTGCTGTCTGAGTGAGTTGTTCATGAGATCAGCAAATACTTGCTGTCTGAGTGAGTTGTTCATGAGATCAGCAAATACTTGCTGTCTGAGTGAGTTGTTCATGAGATCAGTAATACTTGCTGTCTGAGTGAGTAGTTCATGAGATCAGCAAATACTTGCTGTCTGAGTGAGTTGTTCATGAGATCAGCAAATACTTGCTGTCTGAGTGAGTTGTTCATGAGATCAGCAAATACTTGCTGTCTGAGTGAGTTGTTCATGAGATCAGCAAATACTTGCTGTCTGAGTGAGTTGTTCATGAGATCAGCAAATACTTGCTGTCTGAGTGAGTTGTTCATGACATCAGCAAATACTTGCTGTCCGACTGAACTGTTCATGAGATCAGCAAATACTTGCTGTCTGAGTGAATTGTTCATGAGATCAGCAAATACTTGCTGTCTGAGTGAGTTGTTCATGAGATCAGCACTTACTTGCTGTCTGAGTGAGTTGTTCATACGATCAGCACTTACTTGCTGTCTGAGTGAGATGTTCATGAGATCAGCACTTACTTGCTGTCTGGGTGAGTTGTTCATGAGATCAGCAAATACTTGCTGTCTGAGTGAGTTGTTCATGAGATCAGCAAATACTTGCTGTCTGGGTGAGTTTTTCATGAGATCAGCAAATACTTGCTGTCTGAGTGAGTTGTTCATGAGATCAGCAAATACTTGCTGTCTGAGTGAGTTGTTCATGAGATCAGCAAATACTTGCTGTCTGAGTGAGTTGTTCATGAGATTAGCAAATACTTGCTGTCTGAGTGAGTTGTTCATGAGATCAGCAAATACTTGCTGTCTGAGTGAGTTGTTCATGAGATCAGCAAATACTTGCTGTCTGAGTGAGTTGTTCATGAGATCAGCAAATACTTGCTGTCTGAGTGAGTTGTTCATGAGATCAGCAAATACTTGCTGTCTGAGTGAGTTGTTCATGAGATCAGCAAATACTTGCTGTCTGAGTGAGTTGTTCATGAGATCAGCACTTACTTGCTGTCTAAGTGAGTTGTTCATGAGATCAACAAATACTTGCTGTCTGAGTGAGTTGTTCATGACATCAGCAAATACTTGCTGTCCGACTGAACTGTTCATGAGATCAGCACTTACTTGTTGTCTGAGTGAGTTGTTCATGAGATCAGCAAATACTTGCTGTCTGAGTGAGTTGTTCATGAGATCAGCACTTACTTGCTGTCTGAGTGAGTTGTTCATACGATCAGCACTTACTTTCTGTCTGAGTGAGATGTTCATGAGATCAGCACTTACTTGCTGTCTGGGTGAGTTGTTCATGAGATCAGCAAATACTTGCTGTCTGAGTGAGTTGTTCATGAGATCAGCAAATACTTGCTGTCTGAGTGAGTTGTTCATTTCTTGCTGAGATCATGAGATCAAATACTTGCTGTCTGAGTGAGTTGTTCTGAGTGAGTTGTTCATGAGATCAGCAAATACTTGCTGTCTGAGTGAGTTGTTCATGAGATCAGCAAATACTTGCTGTCTGAGTGAGTTGTTCATGAGATCAGCAAATACTTGCTGTCTGAGTGAGTTGTTCATGAGATCAGCAAATACTTGCTGTCTGAGTGAGTTGTTCATGAGATCAGCAAATACTTGCTGTCTGAGTGAGTTGTTCATGAGATCAGCAAATACTTGCTGTCTGAGTGAGTTGTTCATGAGATCAGCAAATACTTGCTGCCTTAGTGTTGTTCATGAGATTAGCAAATACATGCTGTCTGAGTGAGTTGTTAATGAGATCAGCAAATACTTGCTGTCTGAGTGAGTTGTTCATGAGATCAGCAAATACTTGCTGTCTGAGTGAGTTGTTCATGAGATCAGCAAATACTTGCTGTCTGAGTGAGTTGTTCATGAGATCAGCAAATACTTGCTGTCTGAGTGAGTTGTTCACGAGATTATCAAATACTTGCTGTCTGAGTGAGGTGTTCATGAGATCAGCAAATACTTGCTGTCTGAGTGAGTTGTTCATAAGATCAGCAAATACTTGCTGTCTGAGTGAGTTGTTCTTGAGATTAGCAAATACTTGCTGTCTGAGTGAGTTGTTCATGAGATCAGCAAATACTTGCTGTCTGAGTGAGTTGTTCATGAGATCAGCAAATACTTGCTGTCTGAGTGAGTTGTTCATGAGATTAGCAAATACTTGCTGTCTGAGTGAGTTGTTAATGAGATCAGCAAATACTTGCTGTCTGAGTGAGTTGTTCATGAGATCAGCAAATACTTGCTGTCTGAGTGAGTTGTTCATGAGATCAGCAAATACTTGCTTTCTGAGTGAGTTGTTCATGAGATCAGTACTTATTTGCTGTCTGAGTTGTTCATGAGATTAGCAAATACTTGCTGTCTGAGTGAGTTGTTCATGAGATCAGCAAATACTTGCTGTCTGAGTGAGTTGTTCATGAGATCAGCAAATACTTGCTGTCTGAGTGAGTTGTTCATGAGATCAGCAAATACTTGCTGTCTGAGTGAGTTGTTCATGAGATCAGCAAATACTTGCTGTCTGAGTGAGTTGTTCATGAGATCAGCAAATACTTGCTGTCTGAGTGAGTTGTTCATGAGATCAGCAAATACTTGCTGTCCGACTGAACTGTTCATGAGATCAGCACTTACTTGTTGTCTGAGTGAGTTGTTCATGAGATCAGCAAATACTTGCTGTCTGAGTGAGTTGTTCATGAGATCAGCACTTACTTGCTGTCTGAGTGAGTTGTTCATACGATCAGCACTTTACTTGTTCATGAGATCAGCACTTACATGAGATGTTCATGAGATCAGCACTTACTTGCTGTCTGGGTGAGTTGTTCATGAGATCAGCAAATACTTGCTGTCTGAGTGAGTTGTTCATGAGATCAGCAAATACTTGCTGTCTGGGTGAGTTTTTCATGAGATCAGCAAATACTTGCTGTCTGAGTGAGTTGTTCATGAGATCAGCAAATACTTGCTGTCTGAGTGAGTTGTTCATGAGATCAGCAAATACTTGCTGTCTGAGTGAGTTGTTCATGAGATTAGCAAATACTTGCTGTCTGAGTGAGTTGTTCATGAGATCAGCAAATACTTGCTGTCTGAGTGAATTGTTCATGAGATCAGCAAATACTTGCTGTCTGAGTGAGTTGTTCATGAGATCAGCAAATACTTGCTGTCTGAGTGAGTTGTTCATGAGATCAGCAAATACTTGCTGTCTGGGTGAGTTGTTCATGAGATCAGCAAATACTTGCTGTCTGAGTGAGTTGTTCATGAGATCAACAAATACTTGCTGTCTGAGTGAGTTGTTCATGACATCAGCAAATACTTGCTGTCCGACTGAACTGTTCATGAGATCAGCACTTACTTGTTGTCTGAGTGAGTTGTTCATGAGATCAGCAAATACTTGCTGTCTGAGTGAGTTGTTCATGAGATCAGCACTTACTTGCTGTCTGAGTGAGTTGTTCATACGATCAGCACTTACTTTCTGTCTGAGTGAGATGTTCATGAGATCAGCACTTACTTGCTGTCTGGGTGAGTTGTTCATGAGATCAGCAAATACTTGCTGTCTGAGTGAGTTGTTCATGAGATCAGCAAATACTTGCTGTCTGAGTGAGTTGTTCATGAGATCAGCAAATACTTGCTGTCTGAGTGAGTTGTTCATGAGATCAGCAAATACTTGCTGTCTGAGTGAGTTGTTCATGAGATCAGCAAATACTTGCTGTCTGAGTGAGTTGTTCATGAGATCAGCAAATACTTGCTTTCTGAGTGAGTTGTTCACGAGATTATCAAATACTTGCTGTCTGAGTGAGGTGTTCATGAGATCAGCAAATACTTGCTGTCTGAGTGAGTTGTTCATAAGATCAGCAAATACTTGCTGTCTGAGTGAGTTGTTCTTGAGATTAGCAAATACTTGCTGTCTGAGTGAGTTGTTCATGAGATCAGCAAATACTTGCTGTCTGAGTGAGTTGTTCATGAGATCAGCAAATACTTGCTGTCTGAGTGAGTTGTTCATGAGATTAGCAAATACTTGCTGTCTGAGTGAGTTGTTAATGAGATCAGCAAATACTTGCTGTCTGAGTGAGTTGTTCATGAGATCAGCAAATACTTGCTGTCTGAGTGAGTTGTTCATGAGATCAGCACTTACTTGCTGTCTGAGTGAGTTGTTCATGAGATCAGCAAATACTTGCTGTCTGAGTGAGTTGTTCACGAGATTATCAAATACTTGCTGTCTGAGTGAGGTGTTCATGAGATCAGCAAATACTTGCTGTCTGAGTGAGTTGTTCATGAGATCAGCAAATACTTGCTGTCTGAGTGAGTTGTTCATGAGATCAGCAAATACTTGCTGTCTGAGTGAGTTGTTCATGAGATCAGCAAATACTTGCTGTCTGAGTGAGTTGTTCATGAGATCAGCAAATACTTGCTGTCTGTTGTTCATGAGATCAGCAAATACTTGCTGTCTGAGTGAGTTGTTCATGAGATGAGTGAGCATGAGAAATACTTGCTGTCTGAGTGAGTTGTTCATGAGATCAGCAAATACTTGCTGTCTGAGTGAGTTGTTCATGAGATCAGCAAATACTTGCTGTCTGAGTGAGTTGTTCATGAGATCAGCAAATACTTGCTGTCTGAGTGAGTTGTTCATGAGATCAGCAAATACTTGCTGTCTGAGTGAGTTGTTCATGAGATCAGCAAATACTTGCTGTCTGAGTGAGTTGTTCATGAGATCAGCAAATACTTGCTGTCTGAGTGAGTTGTTCATGAGATCAGCAAATACTTGCTGTCTGAGTGAGTTGTTCATGAGATTAGCAAATACTTGCTGTCTGAGTGAGTTTGTTATGAGATCAGCAAATACTTGCTGTCTGAGTGAGTTGTTCATGAGATCAGCAAATACTTGCTGTCTGAGTGAGTTGTTCATGAGATCAGCAAATACTTGCTGTCTGAGTGAGTTGTTCATGAGATTAGCAAATACTTGCTGTCTGAGTGAGTTGGTCATGAGATCAGCAAATACTTGCTGTCTGAGTGAGTTGTTCATGAGATCAGCAAATACTTGCTGCCTTAGTGTTGTTCATGAGATTAGCAAATACTTGCTGTCTGAGTGAGTTGTTCATGAGATCAGCAAATACTTGCTGTCTGAGTGAGTTGTTCATGAGATCAGCAAATACTTGCTGTCTGAGTGAGTTGTTCATGAGATCAGCAAATACTTGCTGTCTGAGTGAGTTGTTCATGAGATCAGCAAATACTTGCTGTCTGAGTGAGTTGTTCATGAGATCAGCAAATACTTGCTGTCTGAGTGAGTTGTTCATGAGATCAGCACTTACTTGCTGTCTGAGTGAGTTGTTCATGAGATCAGCACTTACTTGCTGTCTGAGTGAGTTGTTCATGAGATCAGCAAATACTTGCTGTCTGAGTGAGTTGTTCATGAGATCAGCAAATACTTGCTGTCTGAGTGAGTTGTTCATGAGATCAGCAAATACTTGCTGTCTGAGTGAGTTGTTCATGAGATCAGCAAATACTTGCTGTCTGAGTGAGTTGTTCATGAGATCAGCAAATACTTGCTGTCTGAGTGAGTTGTTCATGAGATCAGCAAATACTTGCTTTCTGAGTGAGTTGTTCATGAGATCAGTACTTATATGCTGTCTGAGTGAGTTGTTCAAGAGATCAGCAAATACTTGCTGTCTGAGTGAGTTGTTCATGAGATCAGCAAATACTTGCTGTCTGAGTGAGTTGTTCATGAGATCAGCAAATACTTGCATGAGTGAGTTGTTAATGAGATCAGCAAATACTTGCTGTCTGAGTGAGTTGTTCATGAGATCAGCAAATACTTGCTGTCTGAGTGAGTTGTTCATGAGATCAGCAAATACTTGCTGTCTGAGTGAGTTGTTCATGAGATCAGCAAATACTTGCTGTCTGAGTGAGTTGTTCATGAGATCAGCAAATACTTGCTGTCTGAGTTGTCTGAGTGCAAATACTTGTTGTTCATGAGATCAGCAAATACTTGCTGTCTTGCTGTCTGAGTGAGTTGTTCATGAGATCAGCAAATACTTGCTGTCTGAGTGAGTTGAGATTCATGCTGTCTGATCAGTTGCAAATACAAATACTTGCTGTCTGAGTGAGTTGTTCATGAGATCAGCAAATACTTGCTGTCTGAGTGAGTTGTTCATGAGATCAGCAAATACTTGCTGTCTGAGTGAGTTGTTCATGAGATCAGCAAATACTTGCTGTCTGAGTGAGTTGTTCATGAGATCAGCAAATACTTGCTGTCTGAGTGAGTTGTTCATGAGATCAGCAAGTATTTGCTGTGAGTGAGTTGAGTGAGTTGTTCATGAGATCAGCAAATACTTGCTGTCTGAGTGAGTTGTTCATGAGATCAGCAAATACATGCAGTCTTAGTGACTTGTTCACGAGATCAGCAAATACTTGCTGTCGGAGTGTTGTTCATGAGTGAGTTGTTCATGTTCATGCGATCAGCACATACTTTCTGTCTGAGTGAGATGTTCATGAGATCAGCAAATACTTGCTGTCTGAGTGAGTTGTTCATGAGATCAGCAAATACTTGCTGTCTGAGTGAGTTGTTCATGAGATCAGCAAATACTTGCTGTCTGAGTGAGTTGTTCATGAGATCAGCAAATACTTGCTGTCTGAGTGAGTTGTTCATGAGATCAGCAAATACTTGCTGTCTGAGTGAGTTGTTCATGTCATGAGATCAGCAAATACTTGCTGTCTGAGTGAGTTGTTCATGAGATAGCAAATACTTGCTGGCTGAGGGAGTTGTTCATGAGATCAGCAAATACTTGCTGTCTGAGTGAATTGTTCATGAGATCAGCAAATACTTGCTGTCTGAGTGAGTTGTTCATGAGATCAGCAAATACTTGCTGTCTGAGTGAGTTGTTCATGAGATCAGCAAATACTTGCTGTCTGAGTGAGTTGTTCATGAGATCAGCAAATACTTGCTGTCTGAGTGAGTTGTTCATGAGATGAGCAAATACTTGCTGTCTGAGTGAGTTGTTCATGAGGTATGCAAATACTTGTTGTCTGAGTGCGTTGTTGTTCTTGCTGTCTGAGTGATGAGATCAACAAATACTTGCTGTCTGAGTGAGTTGTTCATGAGATCAGCAAATACTTGCTGTCTGAGTGAGTTGTTCATGAGATCAGCAAATACTTGCTGTCTGAGTGAGTTGTTCATGAGATCAGCAAATACTTGCTGTCTGAGTGAGTTGTTCATGAGATCAGCAAATACTTGCTGTCTGAGTGAGTTGTTCATGAGATCAGCAAATACTTGCTGTCTGAGTGAGTTGTTCATGAGATCAGCAAATACTTGCTGTCTGAGTGAGTTGTTCATGAGATCAGCAAATACTTGCTGTCTGAGTGAGTTGTTCATGAGATCAGCAAATACTTGCTGTCTGAGTGAGTTGTTCATGAGATCAGCACTTACTTGCTGTCTGAGTGTTGTTCATGAGATCAGCAAATACTTGCTGTCTGAGTGCGTTGTTCATGAGTGCAAATACTTGCTGTCTTGTTCATGAGATCAGCAAATACTTGCTGTCTGGGTGAGTTTTTCATGAGATCAGCAAATACTTGCTGTCTGAGTGAGTTGTTCATGAGATCAGCAAATACTTGCTGTCTGAGTGAGTTGTTCATGAGATCAGCAAATACTTGCTGTCTGAGTGAGGTGTTCATGATGAGATTCAGCAAATACTTGCTGTCTGAGTGAGTTGAGTTTTCTGAGATCATGAGATCAGCAAATACTTGCTGTCTGAGTAAGTTGTTCATGAGATCAGCAAATACTTGCTGTCTGAGTGAGTTGTTAATGAGATCAGCAACTTACTTGCTGTCTGAGTGTTGTTCTGAGATCAGCAAATACTTGCTGTCTGAGTGAGTTGTTCATGAGATCAGCAAATACTTGCTGTCTGAGTGAGTTGTTCATGAGATCAGCAAATACTTGCTGTCTGAGTGAGTTGTTCATGAGATCAGCACTTACTTGCTGTCTGAGTGAGTTGTTCATGAGATCAGCAAATACTTGCTGTCTGAGTGAGTTGTTCATGAGATCAGCAAATACTTGCTGTCTGAGTGAGTTGTTCATGAGATCAGCAAATACTTGCTGTCTGAGTGAGTTGTTCATGAGATCAGCAAATACTTGCTGTCTGAGTGAGTTGTTCATGAGATCAGCAAATACTTGCTGTCTGAGTGAGTTGTTCATGAGATCAGCAAATACTTGCTGTCTGAGTGAGTTGTTCATGAGATCAGATCAGTCAAATACTTGCTGTCTGAGTGAGTTGTTCATGAGATCAGCAAACTTACTTGCTGTCTGAGTGAGTTGTTCATGAGATCAGAATCACTTACTTGCTGTTTGAGTGAGTTGTTCATGAGATCAGCAAATACTTGCTGTCTGAGTGAGTGTTTCATGAGATCAGCAAATACTTGCTGTCTGAGTGAGTTGTTCATGAGATCAGCAAATACTTGCTGTCTGAGTGAGTTGTTCATGAGATCAGCAAATACTTGCTGTCTGAGTGAGTTGTTCATGAGATCAGCAAATACTTGCTGTCTGAGTGAGTTGTTCATGAGATCAGCAAATACTTGCTGTCTGAGTGAGTTGTTCATGAGATCAGCAAATACTTGCTGTCTGAGTGAGTTGTTCATGAGATCAGCAAATACTTGCTGTCTGAGTGAGTTGTTCATGAGATCAGCAAATACTTGCTGTCTGAGTGAGTTGTTCATGAGATCAGCAAATACTTGCTGTCTGAGTGAGTTGTTCATGAGATCAGCAAATACTTGCTGTCTGAGTGAGTTGTTCATGAGATCAGCAAATACTTGCTGTCTGAGTGAGTTGTTCATGAGATCAGCAAATACTTGCTGTCTGAGTGAGTTGTTCATGAGATCAGCAAATACTTGCTGTCTGAGTGAGTTGTTCATGAGATCAGCAAATACTTGCTGTCTGAGTGAGTTGTTCATGAGATCAGCAAATACTTGCTGTCTGAGTGAGTTGTTCATGACATCAGCAACCCCCTATCATGAGATCAGCAAATACTTGCTGTCTGAGTGAGTTGTTCATGAGATCAGCAAATACTTGCTGTCTGAGTGAGTTGTTCATGAGATCAGCAAATACTTTCTGTCTGTGAGTGAGTTGTTGAGTGAGTTGTTCAGCAAATACTTGCTGTCTGAGTGAGTTGTTCATGAGATCAGCAAATACTTGCTGTCTGAGTGAGTTGTTCATGAGATCAGCAAATACTTGCTGTCTGAGTGAGTTGTTCATGAGATCAGCAAATACTTGCTGTCTGAGTGAGTTGTTCATGAGATCAGCAAATACTTGCTGTCTGAGTGAGTTGTTCATGAGATCAGCAAATACTTGCTGTCTGAGTGAGTTGTTCATGAGATCAACAAATACTTGCTGTCTGAGTGAGTTGTTCAGAGATCAGCAAATACTTGCTGTCTGAGTGAGTGAGTTGCTTCATGAGTTGATCAGCAAATACTTGCTGTCTGAGTGAGTTGTTCATGAGATCAGCAAATACTTGCTGTCTGAGTGAGTTGTTCATGAGATCAGCAAATACTTGCTGTCTGAGTGAGTTGTTCATGAGATCAGCAAATACTTGCTGTCTGAGTGAGTTGTTCATGAGATCAGCAAATACTTGCTGTCTGAGTGAGTTGTTCATGAGATCAGCAAATACTTGCTGTCTGAGTGAGTTGTTCATGAGATCAGCAAATACTTGCTGTCTGAGTGAGTTGTTCATGAGATCAGCAAATACTTGCTGTCTGAGTGAGTTGTTCATGAGATCAGCACTTACTTGCTGTCTGAGTGAGTTGTTCATGAGATCAGCACTTACTTGCTGTCTGAGTGAGTCTGAGTGAGTTGTTCATGAGATCATGAGATCAGCAAATACTTGCTGTCTGAGTGAGCTGTTGTTCATGAGATCAGCAAATACTTTGCTATCTGAGTGAGTTGTCAATGAGATCAGCAAATACTTGCTGTCTGAGTGAGTTGTTCATGAGATCAGCAAATACTTGCTGTCTGAGTGAGTTGTTTGAGATCAGTACTTGATCAGCAAATAGCTGTCTCATGAGTTGCTTTTCAGCAAATCAACTTACTGTCTGAGTGAGTTGTTCATGAGATCAGCAAATACTTGCTGTCTGAGTGAGTTGTTCATGAGATTAGCAAATACTTGCTGTCTGAGTGAGTTGTTAATGAGATCAGTAAAATACTTGCTGTCCGACTGAACTGTTCATGAGATCAGCACTTACTTGCTGTCTGAGTGAGTTGTTCATGAGATCAGCAAATACTTGCTGTCTGAGTGAGTTGTTCATGAGATTAGCAAATACTTGCTGTCTGAGTGAGTTGTTCATGAGATCAGCAAATACTTGCTGTCTGAGGGAGTTGTTCATGAGATCAGCAAATACTTGCTGTCTGAGTGAGTTGTTCATGAGATCAGCAAATACTTGCTGTCTGAGTGAGTTGTTCATGAGATCAGCAAATACTTGCTGTCTGAGTGAGTTGTTCATGAGATCAGCAAATACTTGCTGTCTGAGTGAGTTGTTCATGAGATCAGCAAATACTTGCTGTCTGAGTGAGTTGTTCATGAGATCAGCAAATACTTGCTGTCTGAGTGAGTTGTTCATGAGATCAGCAAATACTTGCTGATCTCATGAACAACTCACTCAGACAGCAAGTATTTGCTGATCTCATGAACAACTCACTCAGACAGCAAGTATTTGCTGATCTCATGAACAACTCACTCAGACAGCAAGTATTTGCTGATCTCATGAACAACTCACTCAGACAGCAAGCAGTATTTGCTGATCTCATGTAACAAACTCACTCAGACAGCAAGTATTTTTCTGAATCTCATCATGAAAATTTCACTCAGACAGCAAGTATTTGTTGAACTCATGAACAACTCACTCAGACAGCAAGTATTTGCTGATCTCATGAACAACTCACTCAGACAGCAAGTATTTGCTGATCTCATGAACAACTCACTCAGACAGCAAGTATTTGCTGATCTCATGAACAACTCACTCAGACAGCAAGTATTTGCTGATCTCATGAACAACTCACTCAGACAGCAAGTATTTGCTGATCTCATGAACAACTCACTCAGACAGCAAGTATTTGCTGATCTCATGAACAATTCACTCAGACAGCAAGTATTTGCTGATCTCATGAACAACTCCCTCAGACAGCAAGTATTTGCTGATCTCATGACCAACTCACTCAGACAGCAAGTATTTGCTAATCTCATGAACAACTCACTCAGACAGCAAGTATTTGCTGATCTCATGAACAACTCACCCAGACAGCAAGTATTTGCTGATCTCATGAACAACTCACTCAGACAGCAAGTATTTGCTGATCTCATGAACAACTCACTCAGACAGCAAGTATTTGCTGATCTCATGAACAACTCACTCAGACAGCAAGAATTTGCTGATCTCATGAACAACTCACTCAGACAACAAGTAAGTGCTGATCTCATGAACATCTCACTCAGACAGCAAGTATTTGCTGATCTCATGAAAAACTCACCCAGACAGCAAGTATTTGCTGATCTCATGAACAACTCACTCAGACAGCAAGTATTTGCTGATGTCATGAACAACTCACTCAGACAGCAAGTATTTGTTGAACTCATGAACAACTCACTCAGACAGCAAGTATTTGCTTAGTATCAGACAGCAAGTATTTGTTGAACTCATGAACAACTCACTCAGACAGCAAGTATTTGCTGATCTCATGAACAACTCACTCAGACAGCAAGTATTTGCTGATCTCATGAACAACTCACTCAGACAGCAAGTATTTGCTGATCTCATGAACAACTCACTCAGACAGCAAGTATTTGCTGATCTCATGAACAACTCACTCAGACAGCAAGTATTTGCTGATCTCATGAACAACTCACTCAGACAGCAAGTATTTGCTGATCTCATGAACAACTCACTCAGACAGCAAGTATTTGCTGATCTTATGAACAAACCTCACACCAAGAACAGCAAGTAGTGCTGATCCCATGAACAACTCACTCAGACAGCAAGTATTTGCTGATCTCATGAACAACTCACTCAGACAGCAAGTAAGTGCTGATCTCATGAACAACTCACTCAGACAGCAAGTATTTGCTGATCTCATGAACAACTCACTCAGACAACAAGTAAGTGCTGATCTCATGATCATCTCACTCAGACAGCAAGTATTTGCTGATCTCATGAAAAACTCACCCAGACAGCAAGTATTTGCTGATCTCATGAACAACTCACTAGACAGCAAGTATTTGCTGATTGATCTCATGAACAACTCAGTAAGAAAGCAAGTATTTGCTGATCTCATGAACAACTCACTCAGACAGCAAGTATTTGCTGATCTCAAGAAAAACTCACTCAGACAGCAAGTATTTGTATCTCATGAACACATCACTCACACAGCAAGTAATTGAAAATCATCGTGAACAACTCACTCAGACAGCAAGTATTTGCTGATGCTCATGAACAACTTCACTCAGACAGCAAGTAAGTTGCCTGATCTCCATGAACAACTCTCACTTCGAAAGCAAGTAATTTGCTGATATCTCATGAACAACTCACTCAGACAGCAAGTATTTGCTGATCTCATGAACAACTCACTCAGACAGCAAGTATTTGCTGGATCTCAATGAACACCTCACTCAGACAGCAAGTATTTGCTGATCTCATGAACAACTCACTCAGACAGCAAGTATTTGCTGATCTCATGAACAACTCACTCAGACAGCAAGTATTTGCTAATCTCAAGAACAACTCACTCAGACAGCAAGTATTTGCTGATCTTATGAACAACTCACTCAGACAGCAAGTATTTGCTGATCTCATGAACACCTCACTCAGACAGCAAAGTATTTGACTTAATCTCGTGAACAACTCACTCAGACAAGATAAGTATTTGCTGATCTCATGAACAACTCACTCAGACAGCAAGTATGTTTGCTGATCTCATGAAGACAACTCACTCAGACAGCAAGTATTTGCTGATCTCATGAACAAACTCACCAGAAGCAGCAGTATTTGCTGATCTCAGAACAACTCCACACAGGCAGCAAGTATTGTGGAGTCTCATGAACAACTCTCACTCAGACAGCAAGTATTTGCTGATCTCATGAACAACTCACCCAGACAGCAAGTAAAGTGCTGATCTCATGAACATCTCA
>JAMPIV010007966.1:0-10000 GCA_024509875.1 Oreohelix idahoensis
TGGTCAGAGTTCAAGCGGATCTTTCTGTACGCAAGAGAGGATGATAATTATCTAAAATATGACAACAGTTATCTTTCAGATGAGGACAGTTCTCTCAGAGATGTGTGCTTGTCATATATTCATACAATATATTTAGACAGAAAAATAAGAACAGTAAATACACACGTAATAATTTATAAGGGACATAACGCATTGCAACACAGACAAAAAATGTAGATACGCAGAATTAGACGTAAGGAGTAAACACGATTGTACAGAAATATACACGTTAATGAAAGTGTATATACCATCAGTAAAAGCACATAAGCCAATATAGTATAACAAATTCTGTACAGGACGGCACATTGTAATAGGAACCGATTTTAAATGCATCCTGAACAACGTGGACATGTCGCGAGGAACCGTACAAGGAAGAAGGAAGCCTCTAAATAGTGAACACAAACAAGTAGACATACCACACATACTAAACACACAGAAGTAAATATTTCACCGACAGTGAAATCACACAAGTAAAAATATCACAAATAGCGAAACACATAAAGAGACATAACACAAATAGTGAACACACACAATGGTGTACCTCAGATATTGAATACACACTATTAGGCATAACACATATAGGGAACTAACACAAGTAGACAAACCACAAATAGTGGACACACAAAAGTAAACATACCACAGATATTAAACACAAAGAACTAGACATACCAAAAGCAATGAAAACACACCAATACACATACAACTATTGGTGAACCCACACATAGACCTACCACAAACAGTGAGCACACAAACGTAGATGTCAGGAAACTATTTAACAGATTTCAATACATAACCAATACAATAACAATAATTAAACACAATAAGTTCACATAACCACTGGTTAACTATTGGAAACACAACAGACCTACCAAGACAAGGAGCTATCTTCTTAAATGCGCTGTCAGTGCTTGGAACGCGAAGAATCAGAATTAATGCCGACCTCGATGACCTTAGAGTAACACTTCACAAACTGTGTCAGCAATTCACTATAGTTGTGATTCAGTGGATCCCTTCTCTTTGTAACATCTCGGGAAATGAAGAGCTGGAAAGGGGGAAAGCTAACTCATCTTGACACAAGCATAACTCAAACATAGGTCAAGAATTTAATCAAGCGCAGCTACTGCAGCAAGCGGTAAGCAGAACATCCAGGCCACAATAAAAATGATGCATATTACCAGCTTAGCAAAAATTTACTATCAATCTGTAATAATGACGCGTTCATTTTTTTGGAACCCTCGATGATTCTTTTTATCTATCAATAACTAACTGATCAAGCTTTACTTGTTCCTAATTTAAACAGCTGTATTTTTTAATCTGTGAAATGATAGACGTAACAAACCTCCCTTTTGTTTTCAATGACATTTTTAAGCACTCAACAAGTTTATTTATCTGACAAAGATGGTAACAAGAATTATATTTTTTAATGCCTAAAAAGTCAATGAATTTAAAAAAAGAAATAAAGAAGAGAAAACTACATGGCTCTATTCTGTATTATTACTTGAGAAATATGTAACAATGTATACAGCGGCCACTCAACAGTCACAGCGCTGTTCATAAAGTGTTTTAATTGTGTATACGCTCAAAATAATATAAAATGTACCTTTATTTTACTCAACTGAAACTAAGTCTTTGTAGCAACGAGAGCTATTCTGCATAAACAATAGACCTATAAACAGTTTTTAAACATGGAACTACATTGATGAAATGCATTATTTCTCAGTTGATTATTTCCCTTTGACCATAATCTTTCCACTTCATTAAATAATTTCTGTTACATTTTTCAAAAAAAATTTCATTTTTATTTGTTGCATCCCTTTATGAAAACAATGGGAGGTTAAAATAGCAAGTGTCACTGAAGTGTAATGAAAGTAATATTAACGTCCAATTAATAACCTACGTAACATCACGCCCTAAAACGAAGCTCTGTTATTTTATCTTATGTTTTTAAATGCGTCGTTTTAATTTTCCAATGTCAATAATTTTCTTTCACAGATGATATGCAAATTTTTACAACCAGAAAAAGACACTTGTTAGAGTAGCTTATAATGTTATTAAAAAATAAATTGGTGCCGGTGGGAGCGGCTAGTGTCGACTTCTACTCGGAACTGGCCTAGTCTATACATGACTTCGACGCCTCTTTGAGGTTCAAGGTCCAGCTCAAGCTTCCCTTGCCCGGGAACTTTGCACGCCTGGGGTCAGAGCTGGTTCCTCCCCATATGTCATGGTAGAAGACGAAAGCTGGGGGCGAGGAGTTAGGTCGGGTGCGTAGTTAAAAGCTGGCATCCTCAGCACAGAGGTGGGCTCTCTGTGCGTCCTTGTGGTAGCTGGTTAGCGGCCATAGTCTCACTCGATGAGCAGGACTTATCCTTTGATAATGTCCTTGCTTATCAAAGAGGGGAGATGCTGCGCCAGTTATCCCTCGCCTAATCTTAATGTACGATAGGTCAGTGTTCAAACGGGGTTTCAAATAACTATTTGAGATACCTTTTGTGCAATTTACATTGTCAATTCATATTTTTCTATTTACCACCTGAACAAACATCTATCATTGTAACAGCGCAGAGGCTGCTTTTAAATATAAACTGCTTTAGTTTTAACTGTTCACCAATATAATAATTATGTGACAGTCTATAGGTCCACTTACATGTTCATTGATGCCTGAATATCGTCAAATGCAGTCTATGCAGCAGAAAATAACGCTAAATGCACTTTATATAGCAGATATTAATAAAGTATAGTCTTATTTAAACAATAAATGGTCCCTATACATATTTAACAGAAACGAAAGCTGGAGGCAAAGTGTTAGGTCTGATGTTTATTTTTCTTAATAATGAGAGCAATATTTTCTATTTAAGGTAATTATAATTTATACCAGCACATATTGCCATACTTCAAGTGTGTTTACTGAGAAGTAAATTTTTGAGGTTGTGATATGTTGTGCACATGCACTGCATCAAGGCTTGCTTAAGAAAAATGTTGATTCTGTCCTTGCAACTTTCAGTTAACAATGACTAAGAAAACTTTTTAAACCTGCTACATACCATCAACACTGTTTTCGTTGCTACGTTGTCAAAAGCAGTATGATTGTTGCGATGCCTTTCGCACATGTAACATGAGATTCATGTATTGTGCACATCAAATAAAAAATCTCATAAGAAAGTATTTGTTGTCAAAATGTCCACCATTTCCTTCTACATCATGTTTACAACATTGTTGAAAGGAACGTGCTACGCAAGGGAAAGTAGCAAACAGCTGAAGAAAAAAAACAAACAAAAAGAAAACAATGTTACTGTTCACATCTATTCGTCCAGCGAGCTGTTGCCATAATGTAGTGTGACAGTCTGTCCTCTTTTCCCAAGATGTGTTCTCTTTTCCATCTTACGCTTGAGCATCTGAATGAATGTTTGTGAACATTTATTCTTTGTTTACATTTTTGTCATCACGAATGACAAACAAATTTATACCATCAACACCTTTATTCATTGTGATGTTCACTCGGTAGGAACATATCAGTGGGTATGATGCTGATAGATTGAGGTGTTGGTTATTGCAAGTTATATTGGCATTTCTGTTGCATTGTATTTCATATGTATTGCTAGCCGTGTGTGGCTTCCGTGTGTGCAGTGGTTAATAAAAGGGAACTTACCTGTTACAGGTGTTATGTTTAATTATTGTCAGCTATTGTATGCTGTGGTCGTATCCTTAGATGATGAGCCAAAGAGTACATATTTATCATGTATTGAAATCCACAGTATAAATAGTTTCCTGACATCTACGTTTGTGTGCTCACTGTTTGTGGTAGGTCTATGTGTGGGTTCACCAATAGTTGTATGTGTATTGGTGTGTTTTCATTGCTTTTGGTATGTCTAGTTCTTTGTGTTTAATATCTGTGGTATGTTTACTTTTGTGTGTCCACTATTTGTGGTTTGTCTACTTGTGTTAGTTCCCTATATGTGTTATGCCTAATAGTGTGTATTCAATATCTGAGGTACACCATTGTGTGTGTTCACTATTTGTGTTATGTCTCTTTATGTGTTTCGCTATTTGTGATGTTTTTACTTGTGTGATTTCACTGTCGGTGAAATATTTACTTCTGTGTGTTTAGTATGTGTGGTATGTCTACTTGTTTGTGTTCAGTATTTGTGGTATGTCTACTTATGTGTGTACACTATTTAGAGGCTTCCTTCTTCCTTGTACGGTTCCTCGCGACATGTCCACGTTGTTCAGGATGCATTTAAAATCGGTTCCTATTACAATGTGCCGTCCTGTACAGAATTTGTTATACTATATTGGCTTATGTGCTTTACTGATGGTATATACACTTTCATTAACGTGTATATTTCTGTACAATCGTGTTTACTCCTTACGTCTAATTCTGCGTATCTGCATTCTTTGTCTGTGTTGTAATGCGTTATGTCCCTTATAAATTATTACGTGTGTATTTACTGTTCTTATTTTTCTGTCTATATATATTGTATGAATATATGACAAACACACATCTCTGAGAGAACTGTCCTCATCTGAAAGATAACTGTTGTCATATTTTAGATAATTATCATCCTCTCTTGCGTACAGAAAGATCCGCTTGAACTCTGACCAATGTCAGAATATCAGCCGCCATGTCTCTTGAAATCGAGGAACTTTAATTATTTTCTTAAACCACATTTTATCAGTCATTCTTATAACATTTCCTGCGGACAGAATTCACTCATTTACTGCTAGAACATAGTTGCGTCTTCCTCTCATGTTACAGCGTCAACAATTACTCCACCGTAGTTTGATCAGCAAGAGACGTAATAATTTAGTCAGAATATGTTAGCTCCCCAGAAATATTAATCGTGTCATTCTAATTACATTTGGGGTTAGGGTTTGTGTGTGGTTATTTGGGTTAGGGGTAGGGGTGTGTTAGGGGGTTAGGGTAGGTTTAGGGGGGAATTTAGGGTTACTTTGGGTTAGGGGTTAGGGGTTATGTTTAGGGTTAGGGGGTTAGGGGTATGTAACTTCAGTTGGGTTTAGTTATTTGGGTTGGGGTTAGGGTTAGTGGTACACTATTTAGAGGCTTAGGGTTAGGGTCTTGGGTTCCTCGGGACATGTCCACGTTGTTCAGGGGTCAGGGTAGGGTCAGGGTTAGGGTTAGGTTCCTTTACAATGCGTTATGTCCTGTACAGAATTTGTTATACTATATTGGCTTATGTGCTTTTACTGATGGTATATACACTTTCATTAACGTGTATATTTCTGTACAATCGTGTTTACTCCTTACGTCTAATTCTGCGTATCTACATTTTTTGTCTGTGTTGCAATGCGTTATGTCCCTTATAAATTATTACGTGTGTATTTACTGTTCTTATTTTTCTGTCTAAATATATTGTATGAATATATGACAAGCACACATCTCTGAGAGAACTGTCCTCATCTGAAAGATAACTGTTGTCATATTTTAGATAATTATCATCCTCTCTTGCGTACAGAAAGATCCGCTTGAACTCTGACCAATGTCAGAATATCAGCCGCCATGTCTCTTGAAATCGAGGAACTTTAATTATTTTCTTAAACCACATTTCAGTCATTCTTATAACATTTCCTGCGGACAGAATTCACACATTTACTGCTAGAACATAGTTGCGTCTATGTTAGGGTTACATGTTACAGCGTCAATTATTATCCACCGTAGTTTGTTATCAGTTAAAACAGACGTAATAATTTATTTATTTTTTAGGGAATATATGTTAGGGCATTACACCCAGTTAATATTAATACGTGCATTTTTAGACGTAAGGAGTAAACACGATTGTACAGAAATATACACGTTAATGAAAGTGTATATACCATCAGTAAAAGCACATAAGCCAATATAGTATAACAAATTCTGTACAGGACGGCACATTGTAATAGGAACCGATTTTAAATGCATCCTGAACAACGTGGACATGTCGCGAGGAACCGTACAAGGAAGAAGGAAGCCTCTAAATAGTGTACACACATAAGTAGACATACCACAAATACTGAACACAAACAAGTAGACATACCACACATACTAAACACACAGAAGTAAATATTTCACCGACAGTGAAATCACACAAGTAAAAATATCACAAATAGCGAAACACATAAAGAGACATAACACAAATAGTGAACACACACAATGGTGTACCTCAGATATTGAATACACACTATTAGGCATAACACATATAGGGAACTAACACAAGTAGACAAACCACAAATAGTGGACACACAAAAGTAAACATACCACAGATATTAAACACAAAGAACTAGACATACCAAAAGCAATGAAAACACACCAATACACATACAACTATTGGTGAACCCACACATAGACCTACCACAAACAGTGAGCACACAAACGTAGATGTCAGGAAACTATTTATACTGTGGATTTCAATACATGATAAATATGTACTCTTTGGCTCATCATCTAAGGATACGACCACAGCATACAATAGCTGACAATAATTAAACATAACACCTGTAACAGGTAAGTTCCCTTTTATTAACCACTGCACACACGGAAGCCACACACGGCTAGCAATACATATATGAAATACAATGCAACAGAAATGCCAATATAACTTGCAATAACCAACACCTCAATCTATCAGCATCATACCCACTGATATGTTCCTACCGAGGGAACATCACAATGAATAAAGGTGTTGATGGTATAAATTTGTTTGTCATTCGTGATGACAAAAAATGTAAACAAAGAATAAATGTTCACAAACATTCATTCAGATGCTCAAGCGTAAGATGGAAAAGAGAACACATCTTGGGAAAAGAGGACAGACTGTCACACTACATTATGGCAACAGCTCGCTGGACGAATAGATGTGAACAGTAACATTGTTTTCTTTTGTTTTTTTTTTCTTCAGCTGTTTGCTACTTTCCCTTGCGTAGCACGTTCCTTTCAACAATGTTGTAAAAATGATGTAGAAGGAAATGGTGGACATTTTGACAACAAATACTTTCTTATGAGATTTTCTATTTGATGTGCACAATACATGAATCTCATGTTACATGTGCGAAAGGCATCGCAACAATCATACTGCTTTTGACAACGTAGCAACGAAAACAGTGTTGATGGTATGTAGCAGGTTTAAAAAAGTTTTCTTAGTCATTGTTAACTGAAAGTTGCAAGGACAGAATCAACATTTTTCTTAAGCAAGCCTTGATGCAGTGCATGTGCACAACATATCACCAACCTCAAAAATTTACTTCTCAGTAAACACACTTGAAGTATGGCAATATGTGCTGGTATAAATTATAATTACCTTAAATAGAAAATATTGCTCTCATTATTAAGAAAAATAAACATCAGACCTAACACTTTGCCTCCAGCTTTCGTTTCTGTTAAATATGTATAGGGACCATTTATTGTTTAAATAAGACTATATTTTATTAATATCTGCTATATAAATTGCATTTAGCGTTATTTTCTGCTGCATAGACTGCATTTGACGATATTCAGGCATCAATGAACATGTAAGTGGACCTATAGACTGTCACATAATTATTATATTGGTGAACAGTTAAAACTAAAGCAGTTTATATTTAAAAGCAGCCTCTGCGCTGTTACAATGATAGATGTTTGTTCAGGTGGTAAATAGAAAAAATATGAATTGACAATGTAAATTGCACAAAAGGTATCTCAAATAGTTATTTGAAACCCCGTTTGAACACTGACCTATCGTACATTTAAGATTAGGCGAGGGATAACTGGCGCAGCATCTCCCCTCTTTGATAAGCAAGGACATTATCAAAGGATAAGTCCTGCTCATCGAGTGAGACTATGGCCGCTAACCAGCTACCACAAGGACGCACAGAGAGCCCACCTCTGTGCTGAGGATGCCAGCTTTTAACTACGCACCCGACCTAACTCCTCGCCCCCAGCTTTCGTCTTCTACCATGACATATGGGGAGGAACCAGCTCTGACCCCAGGCGTGCAAAGTTCCCGGGCAAGGGAAGCTTGAGCTGGACCTTGAACCTCAAAGAGGCGTCGAAGTCATGTATAGACTAGGCCAGTTCCGAGTAGAAGTCGACACTAGCCGCTCCCACCGGCCCCAATTTATGTTTTAATAACAGTATAAGCTACTCTAACAAGTGTCTTTTTCTGGTTGTAAAAATTTTCATATCATCTGTGAAAGAAAATTATTGACATTGGAAAATTAAAACGACGCATTTAAAAACAATAAGATAAAATAACAGAGCTTCGTTTTAGGGCGTGATGTTACGTAGGTTATTAATTGGACGTGAATATTACTTTCATTACACTTCAGTGACACTTGCTATTTTAACCCCCATGGTTTTCATATAGGGATGCAACAAAAAAAAAGGAAATTTTTTTTGAAAAATGTAACAGAAATTATTTAATGAAGTGGAAAGATTATGGTCAAAGGGAAATAATCAACTGAGAAATAATGCATTTCATCAATGTAGTTCCATGTTTAAAACTGTTTATAGGTCTATTGTTTATGCAGAATAGCTCTCGTTGCTACAAAGACTTAGTTTCAGTTGAGTAAAATAAAGGTACTTTTTATATTATTTTGAGCGTATACACAATTAAAACACTTTATGAACAGCGCTGTGACTGTTGAGTGGCCGCTGTATACATTGTTACATATTTCTCATGTAATAATACAGAATAGAGCCATGTAGTTTTCTCTTCTTTATTTCTTTTTTTAAATTCATTGACTTTTTAGGCATTAAAAAATATCATTCTTGTTACCATCTTTGTCAGATAAATAAACTTGTTGAGTGCTTAAAAATGTCATTGAAAACAAAAGAGGTTTTTCATTTTACGTCTAAAAATTTACAAATTTACAATGGAAAAAAAAATACAGCTGTTTAAAATAGGAACAAGTAAAGCTTGATCAGTTAGTTATTGATAGATAAAAAGAATCATCGAGGGTTCCAAAAAAATGAATGCGTCATTATTACAGATTGATAGTAAATTTTTGCTAAGCTGGTAATATGCATCATTTTTATTGTGGCCTGGATGTTCTGCTTACCGCTTGCTGCAGTAGCTGCGCTTGATTAAATTCTTGACCTATGTTTGAGTTATGCTTGCGTCAAGATGAGTTAGCTTTCCCCATTTCCAGCTCTTCATTTCCCGAGATGTTACAAAGAGAAGGGATCCACTGAATCACAACTCTAGTGAATTGCTGACACAGTTTGTGAAGTGTTACTCTAAGGTCATCGAGGTCGGCATTAATTCTGATTCTTCGCGTTCCAATCACTGACAGCGCATTTAAGAAGATAGCTCCTTGTCTTTCTGAGCTTTCTTGTCATTAGGACGTCTGTTTCATTTTGTAAGGCCTCTGCCTCTGCTCTGAAGTTACTCGAGAATGTTCCGGTTGCGACTGACAGCTATTTTTGCTTTGCTTATATTGGCATCCGTCTTGTTGACAAGGAAGGGTTTTTCATATGTATTACACTAGTAACCGTGTGTGGCTTCCAGTTTTGCTTTAAAGTGGTTAATAAAACCCCTAACCCCTAACCTGTTAACCCCACCCCTAACCCTGTTATGTTTTAATTATTGTCAGTTATTGTTTATTTATTGGTCGTAGCTATTGTATGCTGTGGTCGTATCCTTAGATGATGAGCCAAAGAGTACATATTTATCATGTATTGAAATCCACAGTATAAATAGTTTCCTGACATCTACGTTTGTGTGCTCACTGTTTGTGGTAGGTCTATGTGTGGGTTCACCAATAGTTGTATGTGTATTGGTGTGTTTTCATTGCTTTTGGTATGTCTAGTTCTTTGTGTTTAATATCTGTGGTATGTTTACTTTTGTGTGTCCACTATTTGTGGTTTGTCTACTTGTGTTAGTTCCCTATATGTGTTATGCCTAATAGTGTGTATTCAATATCTGAGGTACACCATTGTGTGTGTTTCGCTATTTGTGATATTTTTACTTGTGTGATTTCACTGTCGGTGAAA
>JAMPIV010007966.1:12500-22500 GCA_024509875.1 Oreohelix idahoensis
ACTTGTTACTGATAAAATGTGTATATAGATTGGACGAACCCTTCCTTGTCGAACCAAGACGGAGTTTCTTGTTTAAGCAAAGCAAAAATAGCTGTCAGTCGCAACCGGAACATTCTCGAGTAACTTCAGAGCAGAGGCAGAGGCCTTACAAAATGAAACAGACGTCCTAATGACAAGAAAGCTCAGAAAGACAAGGAGCTATCTTCTTAAATGCGCTGTCAGTGATTGGAACGCGAAGAATCAGAATTAATGCCGACCTCGATGACCTTAGAGTAACACTTCACAAACTGTGTCAGCAATTCACTATAGTTGTGATTCAGTGGATCCCTTCTCTTTGTAACATCTCGGGAAATGAAGAGCTGGAAAGGGGGAAAGCTAACTCATCTTGACACAAGCATAACTCAAACATAGGTCAAGAATTTAATCAAGCGCAGCTACTGCAGCAAGCGGTAAGCAGAACATCCAGGCCACAATAAAAATGATGCATATTACCAGCTTAGCAAAAATTTACTATCAATCTGTAATAATGACGCGTTCATTTTTTTGGAACCCTCGATGATTCTTTTTAATCTATCAATAACTAACTGATCAAGCTTTATTTGTTCCTAATTTAAACAGCTGTATTTTTTAATCTGTGAAATGATAGACGTAACAAACCTCCCTTTTGTTTTCAATGACATTTTTAAGCACTCAACAAGTTTATTTATCTGACAAAGATGGTAACAAGAATGATATTTTTTAATGCCTAAAAAGTCAAAAAAAGAAATAAAGAAGAGAAAACTACATGGCTCTATTCTGTATTATTACTTGAGAAATATGTAACAATGTATACAGCGGCCACTCAACAGTCACAGCGCTGTTCATAAAGTGTTTTAATTGTGAATACGCTCAAAATAATATAAAATGTACCTTTATTTTACTCAACTGAAACTAAGTCTTTGTAGCAACGAGAGCTATTCTGCATAAACAATAGACCTATAAACAGTTTTAAACATGGAACTACATTGATGAAATGCATTATTTCTCAGTTGATTATTTCCCTTTGACCATAATCTTTCCACTTCATTAAATAATTTCTGTTACATTTTTCAAAAAAAATTTCATTTTTTATTTGTTGCATCCCTTTATGAAAACAATGGGAGGTTAAAATAGCAAGTGTCACTGAAGTGTAATGAAAGTAATATTAACGTCCAATTAATAACCTACGTAACATCATGCCCTAAAACGAAGCTCTGTTATTTTATCTTATTGTTTTTAAATGCGTCGTTTTAATTTTCCAATGTCAATAATTTTCTTTCACAGATGATATGCAAATTTTTACAACCAGAAAAAGACACTTGTTAGAGTAGCTTATAATGTTATTAAAACATAAATTTGGTGCCGGTGGGAGCGGCTAGTCGACTTCTACTCGGAACTGGCCTAGTCTATACATGACTTCGACGCCTCTTTGAGGTTCAAGGTCCAGCTAAAGCTTCCCTTGCCCGGGAACTTTGCACGCCTGGGGTCAGAGCTGGTTCCTCCCCATATGTCATGGTAGAAGACGAAAGCTGGGGGCGAGGAGTTAGGTCGGGTGCGTAGTTAAAAGCTGGCATCCTCAGCACAGAGGTGGGCTCTCTGTGCGTCCTTGTGGTAGCTGGTTAGCGGCCATAGTCTCACTCGATGAGCAGGACTTATCCTTTGATAATGTCCTTGCTTATCAAAGAGGGGAGATGCTGCGCCAGTTATCCCTCGCCTAATCTTAAATGTACGATAGGTCAGTGTTCAAACGGGGTTTCAAATAACTATTTGAGATACCTTTTGTGCAATTTACATTGTCAATTCATATTTTTCTATTTACCACCTGAACAAACATCTATCATTGTAACAGCGCAGAGGCTGCTTTTAAATATAAACTGCTTTAGTTTTAACTGTTCACCAATATAATAATTATGTGACAGTCTATAGGTCCACTTACATGTTCATTGATGCCTGAATATCGTCAAATGCAGTCTATGCAGCAGAAAATAACGCTAAATGCACTTTATATAGCAGATATTAATAAAGTATAGTCTTATTTAAACAATAAATGGTCCCTATACATATTTAACAGAAACGAAAGCTGGAGGCAAAGTGTTAGGTCTGATGTTTATTTTTCTTAATAATGAGAGCAATATTTTCTATTTAAGGTAATTATAATTTATACCAGCACATATTGCCATACTTCAAGTGTGTTTACTGAGAAGTAAATTTTTGAGGTTGGTGATATGTTGTGCACATGCACTGCATCAAGGCTTGCTTAAGAAAAATGTTGATTCTGTCCTTGCAACTTTCAGTTAACAATGACTAAGAAAACTTTTTAAACCTGCTACATACCATCAACACTGTTTTCGTTGCTACGTTGTCAAAAGCAGTATGATTGTTGCGATGCCTTTCGCACATGTAACATGAGATTCATGTATTGTGCACATCAAATAGAAAATCTCATAAGAAAGTATTTGTTGTCAAAATGTCCACCATTTCCTTCTACATCATGTTTACAACATTGTTGAAAGGAACGTGCTACGCAAGGGAAAGTAGCAAACAAAAGAAAACAATGTTACTGTTCACATCTATTCGTCCAGCGAGCTGTTGCCATAATGTAGTGTGACAGTCTGTCCTCTTTTCCCAAGATGTGTTCTCTTTTTCCATCTTACGCTTGAGCATCTGAATGAATGTTTGTGAACATTTATTCTTTGTTTACATTTTTTGTCATCACGAATGACAAACAAATTTATACCATCAACACCTTTATTCATTGTGATGTTCACTCGGTAGGAACATATCAGTGGGTATGATGCTGATAGATTGAGGTGTTGGTTTATGTATTGCTAGCCGTGTGTGGCTTCCGTGTGTGCAGTGGTTAATAAAAGGGAACTCACCTGTTACAGGTGTTATGTTTAATTATTGTCAGCTATTGTATGCTGTGGTCAAAGAGCCAAAGAGTACATATTTATCATGTATTGAAATCCACAGTATAAATAGTTTCCTGACATCTACGTTTGTGTGCTCACTGTTTGTGGTAGGTCTATGTGTGGGTTCACCAATAGTTGTATGTGTATTTGTGTGTTTTCATTGCTTTTGGTATGTCTAGTTCTTTGTGTTTAATATCTGTGGTATGTTTACTTTTGTGTGTCCACTATTTGTGGTTTGTCTACTTGTGTTAGTTCCCTATATGTGTTATGCCTAATAGTGTGTATTCAATATCTGAGGTACACCATTGTGTGTGTTCACTATTTGTGTTATGTCTCTTTATGTGTTTCGCTATTTGTGATATTTTTACTTGTGTGATTTCACTGTCGGTGAAATATTTACTTTTGTGTGTGTGTTTAGTATGTGTGGTATGTCTACTTGTTTGTGTTCAGTATTTGTGGTATGTCTACTTATGTGTGTACACTATTTAGAGGCTTCCTTCTTCCTTGTACGGTTCCTCGCGACATGTCCACGTTGTTCAGGATGCATTTAAAATCGGTTCCTATTACAATGTGCCGTCCTGTACAGAATTTGTTATACTATATTGGCTTATGTGCTTTTACTGATGGTATATACACTTTCATTAACGTGTATATTTCTGTACAATCGTGTTTACTCCTTACGTCTAATTCTGCGTATCTACCTTTTTTGTCTGTGTTGCAATGCGTTATGTCCCTTATAAATTATTACGTGTGTATTTACTGTTCTTATTTTTCTGTCTAAATATATTGTATGAATATATGACAAGCACACATCTCTGAGAGAACTGTCCTCATCTGAAAGATAACTGTTGTCATATTTTAGATAATTATCATCCTCTCTTGCGTACAGAAAGATCCGCTTGAACTCTGACCAATGTCAGAATATCAGCCGCCATGTCTCTTGAAATCGAGGAACTTTAATTATTTTCTTAAACCACATTTCAATCATTCTTATAACATTTCATTTTTGCATTGCACATTTTTTCACATTTTTTTTCTCTCTATGTTACTGTAGTCAACATATTTCGTCTTCCTCTCATGTTACTGCGTCAACAAATTAGTCTTTGTGTAGTTCCAAAAGTTATTTGATCAGCAAAGACGTAATAATTTAGTCAGTTAATATGTTTTCCCCAGAAATATTAATCGTGTATTTTTAATTACATTTTTTTATGTTTTTTTGTTTGTTTTACATCGGTAAAAACGTGTCGTTTAAAATGGAATGTGTTCAATTTTTTGTTAAAAAAAAATGTGTGTTATATATTTGACGAACCCTTCCTTTCGAACCAAACGTATTTTTTTGAGTAGGTTTTGTCACGGAACATTTTCAATGTAGTTTTTTTGTTTAATGTCTAAACTTCCGGTTTTTTATAACTCAGTTTAGTTTTTCAGAGCTTCATTTTGCATACTTGTAGTAACTTAAGGTTTGAAAAACAGAGGCCTTACAAAAAAAAAAGACGTCCTAATGACAAGAAAGCTCAGAAAGACAAGGAGCTATCTTCTTAAATGCGCTGTCAGTGCTTGGAACGCGAAGAATCAGAATTAATGCCGACCTCGATGACCTTAGAGTAACACTTGTCAAACTGTGTCAGTAATAAACTAAGTTGACATTCGGTGGATCCCTTCTCTTTGTAACATCATCGGGAAATGACTTTTTAGAAAGGGGGAAAAAACTCATCTTGACACAAGCATATCAAAGTCTAATTTCAAAGTTAGGTCAAAGCGGTAAATGCTGTTAAAAAAGCATGAACTGTTAAGAGGTAAGCTGTTACGTCATTTTACATGATTCACAATAATTGAAGCAGCTTAATTAGAAAAAAAATCATTATTGAAAAATTATAAAAAGAATTAATTTTTTACCTCTCTTTTAAATTTTATAAAAAAATAAAAAAATTTTTATTTTCAAAAAAAATGGCGGCTCATATTTTGACTTATTGAAGTTCAAATTTTTTTTCTTTTTTAATACTGTAACTTTTGCTATGATAGATAACTTTTTAATTTGAGTTAAAAAAATGAACAGTTTATTTTCTGTTAATTTTTTGCAATGATGAATGCATCATTTTTTCAATTGACAACTTCTTTTCTGATTTACAGTTCTTCAGTATTAAAAAAACTTTATTTCATATATAAATTGACAAATATGATTTAGTTTTACTTTAAAAACAAAAAAGTTACAGTTGACACAGTAATTAATTTATAATTTTCATTAAAAAACAAAAAAGAATGTCAGTTTTTTTTGATAAGCAGAATCACAAAAAAGTGAACATGTAAACACAAATTGTACAGAAAGTAAATTTAACGTTAACAGTCATGTTTTACGGCATATAATTCTAATTATACTAACTTGATTAAATCTGACCCTAACACTAAGCTAACAAGAAGATAGCTCTTGAACTTTCTGAACCCTTGTCATTAAAACGTAACTAAAACAGTTTTTTTGATTTTGTAAGGCCTCTAACCCTCTACTGTCTGAATTTACTCTAGAATAAACCGTTCCAATAACCAACTAAAGCCTGCTTTTTGCTTAAAAACCCTAACCCCTAAACCCTAAACCTTTTAAAAATCAAATAACCCTAAACCTATATAACAAAAGGGTTAACCCCTAACCCTAAACATAACACATTTTAAAACTAAAAAGTAAAATGTGAAACTTTTAAATTTTTAATGTAATTAACATAACGATGTAACCCTAACCCTAACCCTAAATGTAATTAGAATGACACGATTAATATTTCTGGGGAGCTAACATATTCTGACTAAATTATTACGTCTCTTGCTGATCAAACTACGGTGGAGTAATTGTTGACGCTGTAACATGAGGAGTGAATACAACAACTATGTTAATAGAAAAATGTGTGAATTCTGTACAGGAAATGAAAAATGAAAGAAATGAAATGAATGAAAATGTGGTTTAAGAAAAAATAAATTCCTCAAGAGTTCCTCGATTTCAAGAGACATGGCGGCTGATATTCTGACATTGGTCAGAGTTCAAGCGGATCTTTCTGTACGCAAGAGAGGATGATAATTATCTAAAATATGACAACAGTTATCTTTCAGATGAGGACAGTTCTCTCAGGGATGTGTGCTGGTCATAAAATTCATACAATATATTTAGACAGAAAAATAAGAACAGTAAATACACACGTAATAATTTATAAGGGACATAACGCATTACAACACAGACAAAGAATGCAGATACGCAGAATTAGACGTAAGGAGTAAACACGATTGTACAGAAATATACACGTTAATGAAAGTGTATATACCATCAGTAACAGCACATAAGCCAATATAGTATAACAAATTCTGTACAGGACGGCACATTGTAATAGGAACCGATTTTAAATGCATCCTGAACAACGTGGACATGTCGCGAGGAACCGTACAAGGAAGAAGGAAGCCTCTAAATAGTGTACACACATAAGTAGACATACCACAAATACTGAACACAAACAAGTAGACATACCACACATACTAAACACACAGAAGTAAATATTTCACCGACAGTGAAATCACACAAGTAAAAATATCACAAATAGCGAAACACATAAGGAGACATAACACAAATAGTAAACACACACAATGGTGTACCTCAGATATTGAATACACACTATTAGGCATAACACATATAGGGAACTAACACAAGTAGACAAACCACAAATAGTGGACACACAAAAGTAAACATACCACAGATATTAAACACAAAGAACTAGACATACCAAAAGCAATGAAAACACACCAATACACATACAACTATTGGTGAACCCACACATAGACCTACCACAAACAGTGAGCACACAAACGTAGATTTTCTGGAAATTATTTATACTGTGGATTTCAATACATGATAAATATGTACTCTTTGGCTCATCATCTAAGGATACGACCACAGCATACAATAGCTGACAATAATTAAACATAACACCTGAAACAGGTAAGTTCCCTTTTATTAACCACTGCACACACGGAAGCCACACACGGCTAGCAATACATAGGAAATACAATGCAACAGAAATGCCAATATAACTTGCAATAACCAACACCTCAATCTATCAGCATCATACCCACTGATATGTTCCTACCGAGTGAACATCACAATGAATAAAGGTGTTGATGGTATAAATTTGTTTGTCATTCGTGATGACAAAAAATGTAAACAAAGAATAAATGTTCACAAACTTTCATTCAGATGCTCAAGCGTAAGATGGAAAAGAGAACACATCTTGGGAAAAGAGGACAGACTGTCACACTACATTATGGCAACAGCTCGCTGGACGAATAGATGCGAACAGTAACATTGTTTTCTTTTGTTTGTTTTTTCTTCAGCTGTTTGCTACTTTCCCTTGCGTAGCACGTTCCTTTCAACAATGTTGTAAACGTGATGTAGAAGGAAATGGTGGACATTTTGACAACAAATACTTTCTTATGAGATTTTCTATTTGATGTGCACAATACATGAATCTCATGTTACATGTGCGAAAGGCATCGCAACAATCATACTGCTTTTGACAACGTAGCAACGAAAACAGTGTTGATGGTATGTAGCAGGTTTAAAAAGTTTTCTTAGTCATTGTTACCTGAAAGTTGCAAGGACAGAATCAACATTTTTCTTAAGCAAGCCTTGATGCAGTGCATGTGCACAACATATCACCAACCTCAAAAAATTTACTTCTCAGTAAACACACTTGAAGTATGGCAATATGTGCTGGTATAAATTATAATTACCTTAAATAGAAAATATTGCTCTCATTATTAAAAAAAATAAACATCAGACCTAACACTTTGCCTCCAGCTTTCGTTTCTGTTAAATATGTATAGGGACCATTTATTGTTTAAATAAGACTATACTTTATTAATATCTGCTATATAAAGTGCATTTAGCGTTATTTTCTGCTGCATAGACTGCATTTGACGATATTCAGGCATCAATGAACATGTAAGTGGACCTATAGACTGTCACATAATTATTATATTGGTGAACAGTTAAAACTAAAGCAGTTTATATTTAAAAGCAGCCTCTGCGCTGTTACAATGATAGATGTTTGGTCAGGTGGTAAATAGAAAAAAATATGAATTGACAATGTAAATTGCACAAAAGGTATCTCAAATAGTTATTTGAAACCCCGTTTGAACACTGACCTATCGTACATTTAAGATTAGGCGAGGGATAACTGGCGCAGCATCTCCCCTCTTTGATAAGCAAGGACATTATCAAAGGATAAGTCCTGCTCATCGAGTGAGACTATGGCCGCTAACCAGCTACCACAAGGACGCACAGAGAGCCCGCCTCTGTGCTGAGGATGCCAGCTTTTAACTACGCACCCGACCTAACTCCTCGCCCCCAGCTTTCGTCTTCTACCATGACATATGGGGAGGAACCAGCTCTGACCCCAAGCGTGCAAAGTTCCCGGGCAAGGGAAGCTTTAGCTGGACCTTGAACCTCAAAGAGGCGTCGAAGTCATGTATAGACTAGGCCAGTTCCGAGTAGAAGTCGACACTAGCCGCTCCCACCGGCACCAAATTATGTTTTAATAACTATATAAGCTACTCTAAGCTACTCTAACAAGTGTCTTTTTCTGGTTGTAAAAATTTGCATATCATCTGTGAAAGAAAATTATTGACATTGGAAAATTAAAACGACGCATTTAAAAACAATAAGATAAAATAACAGAGCTTCGTTTTAGGGCATGATGTTACGTAGGTTATTAATTGGACGTTAATATTACTTTCATTACACCTCAGTGACACTTGCTATTTTAACCTCCCATTGTTTTCATAAAGGGATGCAACAAATAAAAATGAAATTTTTTTTTGAAAAATGTAACAGAAATTATTTAATGAAGTGGACAGATTATGGTCAAAGGGAAATAATCAACTGAGAAATAATGCATTTCATCAATGTAGTTCCATGTTTAAAACTGTTTATAGGTCTATTGTTTATGCAGAATAGCTCTCGCTGCTACAAAGACTTAGTTTCAGTTGAGTAAAATAAAGGTACATTTTATATTATTTTGAGCGTATTCACAATTAAAACACTTTATGAACAGCGCTGTGACTGTTGAGTGGCCGCTGTATACATTGTTACATATTTCTCAAGTAATAATACAGAATAGAGCCATGTAATTTTCTCTTCTTTTTTTCTTTTTTTAAATTCATTGACTTTTTAGGCATTAAAAAATATCATTCTTGTTACCATCTTTGTCAGATAAATAAACTTGTTGAGTGCTTAAAAATGTCATTGAAAACAAAAGGGAGGTCTGTTACGTCTATCATTTCACAGATTAAAAAAATACAGCTGTTTAAATTAGGAACAAATAAAGCTTGATCAGTTAGTTATTGATAGATAAAAAGAATCATCGAGGGTTCCAAAAAAATGAACGCGTCATTATTACAGATTGATAGTAAATTTTTGCTAAGCTGGTAATATGCATCATTTTGATTGTGGCCTGGATGTTCTGCTTACCGCTTGCTGCAGTAGCTGCGCTTGATTAAATTCTTGACCTATGTTTGAGTTATGCTTGTGTCAAGATGAGTTAGCTTTCCCCCTTTCCAGTTCTTCATTTCCCGAGATGTTACAAAGAGAAGGGATCCACTGAATCACAACTATAGTGAATTGCTGACACAGTTTGTGAAGTGTTACTCTAAGGTCATCGAGGTCGGCATTAATTCTGATTCTTCGCGTTCCAAGCACTGACAGCGCATTTAAGAAGATAGCTCCTTGTCTTTCTGAGCTTTCTTGTCATTAGGACGTCTGTTTCATTTTGTAAGGCCTCTGCCTCTGCTCTGAAGTTACTCGAGAATGTTCCGGTTGCGACTGACAGCTATTTTTGCTTTGCTTAAACAAGAAAACTCCGTCTTGGTTCGACAAGGAAGGGTTCGTCCAATCTATATACACATTTTATCAGTAACAAGTGAACACATTCCAGCTTTTAACGACGTTCCGATGTAAATACAGCAAGAAATGTAATTAGAATGACACGATTAATATTTCTGGGGAGCTAACATATTCTGATTCTGACTAAATTATTACGTCT
>JAMPIV010007966.1:25000-27500 GCA_024509875.1 Oreohelix idahoensis
AAAAGTAAACATACCACAGATATTAAACACAAAGAACTAGACATACCAAAAGCAATGAAAACACACCAATACACATACAACTATTGGTGAACCCACACATAGACCTACCACAAACAGTGAGCACACAAACGTAGATTTTCTGGAAATTATTTATACTGTGGATTTCAATACATGATAAATATGTACTCTTTGGCTCATCATCTAAGGATACGACCACAGCATACAATAGCTGACAATAATTAAACATAACACCTGAAACAGGTAAGTTCCCTTTTATTAACCACTGCACACACGGAAGCCACACACGGCTAGCAATACATAGGAAATACAATGCAACAGAAATGCCAATATAACTTGCAATAACCAACACCTCAATCTATCAGCATCATACCCACTGATATGTTCCTACCGAGTGAACATCACAATGAATAAAGGTGTTGATGGTATAATTTGTTTGTCATTCGTGATGACAAAAAATGTAAACAAAGAATAAATGTTCACAAACTTTCATTCAGATGCTCAAGCGTAAGATGGAAAAGAGAACACATCTTGGGAAAAGAGGACAGACTGTCACACTACATTATGGCAACAGCTCGCTGGACGAATAGATGCGAACAGTAACACTGTTTTCTTTTGTTTGTTTTTTCTTCAGCTGTTTGCTACTTTCCCTTGCGTAGCACGTTCCTTTCAACATTGTTGAAGGAAATGGTGGACATTTTGACAACAAATACTTTCTTATGAGATTTTCTATTTGATGTGCACAATACATGAATCTCATGTTACATGTGCGAAAGGCATCGCAACAATCATACTGCTTTTGACAACGTAGCAACGAAAACAGTGTTGATGGTATGTAGCAGGTTTAAAAAAGTTTTCTTAGTCATTGTTACCTGAAAGTTGCAAGGACAGAATCAACATTTTTCTTAAGCAAGCCTTGATGCAGTGCATGTGCACAACATATCACCAACCTCAAAAATTTACTTCTCAGTAAACACACTTGAAGTATGGCAATATGTGCTGGTATAAATTATAATTACCTTAAATAGAAAATATTGCTCTCATTATTAAGAAAAAATAAACATCAGACCTAACACTTTGCCTCCAGCTTTCGTTTCTGTTAAATATGTATAGGGACCATTTATTGTTTAAATAAGACTATACTTTATTAATATCTGCTATATAAAGTGCATTTAGCGTTATTTTCTGCTGCATAGACTGCATTTGACGATATTCAGGCATCAATGAACATGTAAGTGGACCTATAGACTGTCACATAATTATTATATTGGTGAACAGTTAAAACTAAAGCAGTTTATATTTAAAAGCAGCCTCTGCGCTGTTACAATGATAGATGTTTGTTCAGGTGGTAAATAGAAAAATATGAATTGACAATGTAAATTGCACAAAAGGTATCTCAAATAGTTATTTGAAACCCCGTTTGAACACTGACCTATCGTACATTTAAGATTAGGCGAGGGATAACTGGCGCAGCATCTCCCCTCTTTGATAAGCAAGGACATTATCAAAGGATAAGTCCTGCTCATCGAGTGAGACTATGGCCGCTAACCAGCTACCACAAGGACGCACAGAGAGCCCGCCTCTGTGCTGAGGATGCCAGCTTTTAACTACGCACCCGACCTAACTCCTCGCCCCCAGCTTTCGTCTTCTACCATGACATATGGGGAGGAACCAGCTCTGACCCCAAGCGTGCAAAGTTCCCGGGCAAGGGAAGCTTTAGCTGGACCTTGAACCTCAAAGAGGCGTCGAAGTCATGTATAGACTAGGCCAGTTCCGAGTAGAAGTCGACACTAGCCGCTCCCACCGGCCCCAATTTATGTTTTAATAACATTATAAGCTACTCTAACAAGTTTCTTTTTCTGGTTGTAAAAATGTGCATATCATCTGTGAAAGAAAATTATTGAAATTGACATTGAAAAAAAAAAAAGATAAAACAATAAAAAACAATAAATAAAATAACAGAGCTTCGTTTTAGGTTATTAATGGTTTGATGTTATTATTTTATTATTATTTATTGCACGTTAATATTACTTTCATTACGCTTCAGTGACACTTGCTATTTTATCCTCCCATTGTTTTCATAAAGGGATGCAACAAATAAAAATGAAATTTTTTTTTGAAAAATGTAACAGAAATTATTTAATGAAGTGGAAAGATTATGGTCAAAGGGAAATAATCAACTGAGAAATAATGCATTTCATCAATGTAGTTCCATGTTTAAAACTGTTTATAGGTCTATTGTTTATGCAGAATAGCTCTCGCTGCTACAAAGACTTAGTTTCAGTTGAGTAAAATAAAGGTACATTTTATATTATTTTGAGCGTATTCACAATTAAAACACTTTATGAACAGCGCTGTGACTGTTGAGTGGCCGCTGTATACATTGTTACATATTTCTCAAGTAATAATACAGAATAGAGCCATGTAGTTTTCTCTTCTTTATTTCTTTTTTTTAAATTCATTGACTTTTTAGGCATTAAAA
>JAMPIV010007966.1:32500-65000 GCA_024509875.1 Oreohelix idahoensis
GTGTCGACTTCTACTCGGAACTGGCCTAGTCTATACATGACTTCGACGCCTCTTTGAGGTTCAAGGTCCAGCTAAAGCTTCCCTTGCCCGGGAACTTTGCACGCTTGGGGTCAGAGCTGGTTCCTCCCCATATGTCATGGTAGAAGACGAAAGCTGGGGGCGAGGAGTTAGGTCGGGTGCGTAGTTAAAAGCTGGCATCCTCAGCACAGAGGCGGGCTCTCTGTGCGTCCTTGTGGTAGCTGGTTAGCGGCCATAGTCTCACTCGATGAGCAGGACTTATCCTTTGATAATGTCCTTGCTTATCAAAGAGGGGAGATGCTGCGCCAGTTATCCCTCGCCTAATCTTAAATGTAAGATAGGTCAGTGTTCAAACGGGGTTTCAAATAACTATTTGAGATACCTTTTGTGCAATTTACATTGTCAATTCATATTTTTCTATTTACCACCTGAACAAACATCTATCATTGTAACAGCGCAGAGGCTGCTTTTAAATATAAACTGCTTTAGTTTTAACTGTTCACCAATATAATAATTATGTGACAGTCTATAGGTCCACTTACATGTTCATTGATGCCTGAATATCGTCAAATGCAGTCTATGCAGCAGAAAATAACGCTAAATGCACTTTATATAGCAGATATTAATAAAGTATAGTCTTATTTAAACAATAAATGGTCCCTATACATATTTAACAGAAACGAAAGCTGGAGGCAAAGTGTTAGGTCTGATGTTTATTTTTCTTAATAATGAGAGCAATTTTTTCTATTTAAGGTAATTATAATTTATACCAGCACATATTGCCATACTTCAAGTGTGTTTACTGAGAAGTAAATTTTTGAGGTTGGTGATATGTTGTGCACATGCACTGCATCAAGGCTTGCTTAAGAAAAATGTTGATTCTGTCCTTGCAACTTTCAGGTAACAATGACTAAGAAAACTTTTTAAACCTGCTACATACCATCAACACTGTTTTCGTTGCTACGTTGTCAAAAGCAGTATGATTGTTGCGATGCCTTTCGCACATGTAACATGAGATTCATGTATTGTGCACATCAAATAGAAAATCTCATAAGAAAGTATTTGTTGTCAAAATGTCCACCATTTCCTTCTACATCACGTTTACAACATTGTTGAAAGGAACGTGCTACGCAAGGGAAAGTAGCAAACAGCTGAAGAAAAAACAAACAAAAGAAAACAGTGTTACTGTTCGCATCTATTCGTCCAGCGAGCTGTTGCCATAATGTAGTGTGACAGTCTGTCCTCTTTTCCCAAGATGTGTTCTCTTTTCCATCTTACGCTTGAGCATCTGAATGAATGAATGTTTGTGAACATTTATTCTTTGTTTACATTTTTTGTCATCACGAATGACAAACAAATTTATACCATCAACACCTTTATTCATTGTGATGTTCACTCGGTAGGAACATATCAGTGGGTATGATGCTGATAGATTGAGGTGTTGGTTATTGCAAGTTATATTGGCATTTCTGTTGCATTGTATTTCCTATGTATTGCTAGCCGTGTGTGGCTTCCGTGTGTGCAGTGGTTAATAAAAGGGAACTTACCTGTTTCAGGTGTTATGTTTAATTATTGTCAGCTATTGTATGCTGTGGTCGTATCCTTAGATGATGAGCCAAAGAGTACATATTTATCATGTATTGAAATCCACAGTATAAATAATTTCCAGAAAATCTACGTTTGTGTGCTCACTGTTTGTGGTAGGTCTATGTGTGGGTTCACCAATAGTTGTATGTGTATTGGTGTGTTTTCATTGCTTTTGGTATGTCTAGTTCTTTGTGTTTAATATCTGTTGTATGTTTACTTTTGTGTGTCCACTATTTGTGGTTTGTCTACTTGTGTTAGTTCCCTATATGTGTTATGCCTAATAGTGTGTATTCAATATCTGAGGTACACCATTGTGTGTGTTCACTATTTGTGTTATGTCTCTTTATGTGTTTCGCTATTTGTGATATTTTTACTTGTGTGATTTCACTGTCGGTTAAATATTTACTTCTGTGTGTTTAGTATGTGTGGTATGTCTACTTGTTTGTGTTCAGTATTTGTGGTATGTCTACTTATGTGTGTACACTATTTAGAGGCTTCCTTCTTCCTTGTACGGTTCCTCGCGACATGTCCACGTTGTTCAGGATGCATTTAAAATCGGTTCCTATTACAATGTGCCGTCCTGTACAGAATTTGTTATACTATATTGGCTTATGTGCTGTTACTGATGGTATATACACTTTCATTAACGTGTATATTTCTGTACAATCGTGTTTACTCCTTACGTCTAATTCTGCGTATCTGCATTCTTTGTCTGTGTTGTAATGCTTTATGTCCCTTATAAATTATTACGTGTGTATTTACTGTTCTTATTTTTCTGTCTAAATATATTGTATGAATTTTATGACCAGCACACATCTCTGAGAGAACTGTCCTCATCTGAAAGATAACTGTTGTCATATTTTAGATAATTATCATCCTCTCTTGCGTACAGAAAGATCCGCTTGAACTCTGACCAATGTCAGAATATCAGCCGCCATGTCTCTTGAGATCGAGGAACTTTAATTATTTTCTTAAACCACATTTCAGTCATTCTTATAACATTTCCTGCGGACAGAATTCACACATTTTCTGCTAGAACATAGTTGCGTCTTCCTCTCATGTTACAGCGTCAACAATTACTCCACCGTAGTTTGATCAGCAAGAGACGTAATAATTTAGTCAGAATATGTTAGCTCCCCAGAAATATTAATCGTGTCATTCTAATTACATTTGGGGTTAGGGTTAGGGTTAGGGAGGGTTAGGGTTAGGGTTAGGGGTTAGGGGTTAGGGTTAGGGTTAGGGTTAGGGTTAGGGTTAGGGTTAGGGTTAGGGTTAGGGTTAGGGTTAGGGTTAGGGTTAGGGTTAGGGTTAGGGTTAGGGTTAGGGTTAGGGTTAGGGTTAGGGTTAGGGTTAGGGTTAGGGTTAGGGTTAGGGTTAGGGTTAGGGTTAGGGTTAGGGTTATGGTATTTATGGTATATTATTTTACGTTATATTTGGTATTAATCGTTTCATTCGTGTTATTTCTGTACAATCGTGTTTACTCCTTACGTCTAATTCTGCGTATCTGCATTCTTTGTCTGTGTTGTAATGTTATGTCCCTTATATTATCCCTTATAAATTATTTGTGTGTTTTCTTTTTTTTTAAAAATATCTAAATATATTGTATGAATATATGACAAGCACACATCTCTGAGAGAACTGTCCTCATCTGAAAGATAACTGTTGTCATATTTTAGATAATTATTATCCTCTCTTGCGTACAGAAAGATCCGCTTGAACTCTGACCAATGTCAGAATATCAGCCGCCATGTCTCTTGAAATCGAGGAACTTTAATTATTTTCTTAAACCACATTTCAGTCATTCTTATAACATTTCCTGCGGACAGAATTCACACATTTTCTGCTAGAACATAGTTGCGTCTTCCTCTCATGTTACAGCGTCAACAATTACTCCACCGTAGTTTGATCAGCAAGAGACGTAATAATTTAGTCAGAATATGTTAGCTCCCCAGAAATATTAATCGTGTCATTCTAATTACATTTGGGGTTAGGGTTAGGGTTAGGGGTTAGGGGTTAGGGGTTAGGGGTTAGGGGTTAGGGGTTAGGGGTTAGGGTTAGGGGTTAGGGTTAGGGGTTAGGGTTAGGGTTAGGGTTAGGGTTAGGGTTAGGGTTAGGGTTAGGGTTAGGGATTAGGGTTAGGGTTAGGGTTATTGTTAGGGTTAGGGTTAGGATCTGGGTCAGGGTCAGGGTCAGGGTCAGGGTCAGGGTTAGGGTTAGGGTTAGGGGTTAGGGTTAGGGTTAGGGTTAGGGTTAGGGTTAGGGTTAGGGTTAGGGTTAGGGTTAGGGTTAGACGTAAGGAGTAAACACGATTGTACAGAAATATACACTTTCATTAACGTGTATATTTCTGTACAATCGTGTTTACTCCTTACGTCTAATTCTGCGTATCTACATTCTTTGTCTGTGTTGTAATGCGTTATGTCCCTTATAAATTATTACGTGTGTATTTACTGTTCTTATTTTTCTGTCTAAATATATTGTATGAATATATGACAAGCACACATCTCTGAGAGAACTGTCCTCATCTGAAAGATAACTGTTGTCATATTTTAGATAATTATCATCCTCTCTTGCGTACAGAAAGATCCGCTTGAACTCTGACCAATGTCAGAATATCAGCCGCCATGTCTCTTGAAATCGAGGAACTTTAATTATTTTCTTAAACCACATTTCAGTCATTCTTATAACATTTCCTGCGGACAGAATCACACATTTTCTGCTAGAACATAGTTGCGTCTTCCTCTCATGTTACAGCGTCAACAATTACTCCACCGTAGTTTGATCAGCAAGAGACGTAATAATTTAGTCAGAATATGTTAGCTCCCCAGAAATATTAATCGTGTCATTCTAATTACATTTCTTGCTGTATTTACATCGGAACGTCGTTAAAAGCTGGAATGTGTGTTCACTTGTTCCTGATAAAATGTGTATATAGATTGGACGAACCCTTCCTTGTCGAACCAAGACGGAGTTTTCTTGTTTAAGCAAAGCAAAAATAGCTGTCAGTCGCAACCGGAACATTCTCGAGTAACTTCAGAGCAGAGGCAGAGGCCTTACAAAATGAAACAGACGTCCTAATGACAAGAAAGCTCAGAAAGACAAGGAGCTATCTTCTTAAATGCGCTGTCAGTGCTTGGAACGCGAAGAATCAGAATTAATGCCGACCTCGATGACCTTAGAGTAACACTTCACAAACTGTGTCAGCAATTCACTATAGTTGTGATTCAGTGGATCCCTTCTCTTTGTAACATCTCGGGAAATGAAGAGCTGGAAAGGGGGAAAGCTAACTCATCTTGACACAAGCATAACTCAAACATAGGTCAAGAATTTAATCAAGCGCAGCTACTGCAGCAAGCGGTAAGCAGAACATCCAGGCCACAATCAAAATGATGCATATTACCAGCTTAGCAAAAATTTACTATCAATCTGTAATAATGACGCGTTCATTTTTTTGGAACCCTCGATGATTCTTTTTATCTATCAATAACTAACTGATCAAGCTTTATTTGTTCCTAATTTAAACAGCTGTATTTTTTAATCTGTGAAATGATAGACGTAACAGACCTCCCTTTTGTTTTCAATGACATTTTTAAGCACTCAACAAGTTTATTTATCTGACAAAGATGGTAACAAGAATGATATTTTTTAATGCCTAAAAAGTCAATGAATTTAAAAAAAAAGAAATAAAGAAGAGAAAACGACATGGCTCTATTCTGTATTATTACTTGAGAAATATGTAACAATGTATACAGCGGCCACTCAACAGTCACAGCGCTGTTCATAAAGTGTTTTAATTGTGAATACGCTCAAAATAATATAAAATGTACCTTTATTTTACTCAACTGAAACTAAGTCTTTGTAGCAGCGAGAGCTATTCTGCATAAACAATAGACCTATAAACAGTTTTAAACATGGAACTACATTGATGAAATGCATTATTTCTCAGTTGATTATTTCCCTTTGACCATAATCTGTCCACTTCATTAAATAATTTCTGTTACATTTTTCAAAAAAAATTTCATTTTTATTTGTTGCATCCCTTTATGAAAACAATGGGAGGTTAAAATAGCAAGTGTCACTGAGGTGTAATGAAAGTAATATTAACGTCCAATTAATAACCTACGTAACATCATGCCCTAAAACGAAGCTCTGTTATTTTATCTTATTGTTTTTAAATGCGTCGTTAATTTTCCAATGTCAATAATTTTCTTTCACAGATGATATGCAAATTTTTACAACCAGAAAAAGACACTTGTTAGAGTAGCTTATAATGTTATTAAAACATAATTTGGTGCCGGTGGGAGCGGCTAGTGTCGACTTCTACTCGGAACTGGCCTAGTCTATACATGACTTCGACGCCTCTTTGAGGTTCAAGGTCCAGCTAAAGCTTCCCTTGCCCGGGAACTTTGCACGCTTGGGGTCAGAGCTGGTTCCTCCCCATATGTCATGGTAGAAGACGAAAGCTGGGGGCGAGGAGTTAGGTCGGGTGCGTAGTTAAAAGCTGGCATCCTCAGCACAGAGGCGGGCTCTCTGTGCGTCCTTGTGGTAGCTGGTTAGCGGCCATAGTCTCACTCGATGAGCAGGACTTATCCTTTGATAATGTCCTTGCTTATCAAAGAGGGGAGATGCTGCGCCAGTTATCCCTCGCCTAATCTTAAATGTACGATAGGTCAGTGTTCAAACGGGGTTTCAACCTTTTGTGCAATTTACATTGTCAATTCATATTTTTCTATTTACCACCTGAACAAACATCTATCATTGTAACAGCGCAGAGGCTGCTTTTAAATATAAACTGCTTTAGTTTTAACTGTTCACCAATATAATAATTATGTGACAGTCTATAGGTCCACTTACATGTTCATTGATGCCTGAATATCGTCAAATGCAGTCTATGCAGCAGAAAATAACGCTAAATGCACTTTATATAGCAGATATTAATAAAGTATAGTCTTATTTAAACAATAAATGGTCCCTATACATATTTAACAGAAACGAAAGCTGGAGGCAAAGTGTTAGGTCTGATGTTTATTTTTCTTAATAATGAGAGCAATATTTTCTATTTAAGGTAATTATAATTTATACCAGCACATATTGCCATACTTCAAGTGTGTTTACTGAGAAGTAAATTTTTGAGGTTGGTGATATGTTGTGCACATGCACTGCATCAAGGCTTGCTTAAGAAAAAATGTTGATTCTGTCCTTGCAACTTTCAGGTAACAATGACTAAGAAAACTTTTTAAACCTGCTACATACCATCAACACTGTTTTCGTTGCTACGTTGTCAAAAGCAGTATGATTGTTGCGATGCCTTTCGCACATGTAACATGAGATTCATGTATTGTGCACATCAAATAGAAAATCTCATAAGAAAGTATTTGTTGTCAAAATGTCCACCATTTCCTTCTACATCACGTTTACAACATTGTTGAAAGGAACGTGCTACGCAAGGGAAAAAGAAAACAGTGTTACTGTTCGCATCTATTCGTCCAGCGAGCTGTTGCCATCATGTAGTGTGACAGTCTGTCCTCTTTTCCCAAGATGTGTTCTCTTTTCCATCTTACGCTTGAGCATCTGAATGAAAGTTTGTGAACATTTATTCTTTGTTTACATTTTTTGTCATCACGAATGACAAACAAATTTATACCACCAACAAATTTATACCATCAACACCTTTATTCATTGTGATGTTCACTCGGTAGGAACATATCAGTGGGTATGATGCTGATAGATTGAGGTGTTGGTTATTGCAAGTTATATTGGCATTTCTGTTGCATTGTATTTCCTATGTATTGCTAGCCGTGTGTGGCTTCCGTGTGTGCAGTGGTTAATAAAAGGGAACTTACCTGTTTCAGGTGTTATGTTTAATTATTGTCAGCTATTGTATGCTGTGGTCGTATCCTTAGATGATGAGCCAAAGAGTACATATTTATCATGTATTGAAATCCACAGTATAAATAATTTCCAGAAAATCTACGTTTGTGTGCTCACTGTTTGTGGTAGGTCTATGTGTGGGTTCACCAATAGTTGTATGTGTATTGGTGTGTTTTCATTGCTTTTGGTATGTCTAGTTCTTTGTGTTTAATATCTGTGGTATGTTTACTTTTGTGTGTCCACTATTTGTGGTTTGTCTACTTGTGTTAGTTCCCTATATGTGTTATGCCTAATAGTGTGTATTCAATATCTGAGGTACACCATTGTGTGTGTGTTCACTATTTGTGTTATGTCTCCTTATGTGTTTCGCTATTTGTGATATTTTTTACTTGTGTGATTTCACTGTCGGTGAAATATTTACTTCTGTGTGTTTAGTATGTGTGGTATGTCTACTTGTTTGTGTTCAGTATTTGTGGTATGTCTACTTATGTGTGTACACTATTTAGAGGCTTCCTTCTTCCTTGTACGGTTCCTCGCGACATGTCCACGTTGTTCAGGATGCATTTAAAATCGGTTCCTATTACAATGTGCCGTCCTGTACAGAATTTGTTATACTATATTGGCTTATGTGCTGTTACTGATGGTATATACACTTTCATTAACGTGTATATTTCTGTACAATCGTGTTTACTCCTTACGTCTAATTCTGCGTATCTGCATTCTTTGTCTGTGTTGTAATGCGTTATGTCCCTTATAAATTATTACGTGTGTATTTACTGTTCTTATTTTTCTGTCTAAATATATTGTATGAATTTTATGACCAGCACACATCTCTGAGAGAACTGTCCTCATCTGAAAGATAACTGTTGTCATATTTTAGATAATTATCATCCTCTCTTGCGTACAGAAAGATCCGCTTGAACTCTGACCAATGTCAGAATATCAGCCGCCATGTCTCTTGAGATCGAGGAACTTTAATTATTTTCTTAAACCACATTTCAGTCATTCTTATAACATTTCCTGCGGACAGAATTCACACATTTTCTGCTAGAACATAGTTGCGTCTTCCTCTCATGTTACAGCGTCAACAATTACTCCACCGTAGTTTGATCAGCAAGAGACGTAATAATTTAGTCAGAATATGTTAGCTCCCCAGAAATATTAATCGTGTCATTCTAATTACATTTGGGGTTAGGGTTAGGGTTAGGGTTAGGGGTTAGGGGTTAGGGGTTAGGGGTTAGGGTTAGGGGTTAGGGGTTAGGGGTTAGGGTTAGGGGTTAGGGTTAGGGTTAGGGTTAGGGGTTAGGGGTTAGGGGTTAGTGGGTTAGGGATTAGGGTTAGGGTTAGGGTTATTGTTAGGGTTAGGGTTAGGATCTGGGTCATTTAATATATGTGTGCTGCTGTCCTGTCACTGTGTCTGGAATGTTGACCTGGGTGTGTGTTGATATGATCGCACACCACAGTACGTACATAAGAGTACATTCAGGAGTCAAAAAGGGTTGCAAACGACTAGAACAGTTCGATACTGTTTATTCCGTACAACACAGACACGATGACATAAATGACACACATTCGACAGCAAAACACGAATCATATAATTTCCACATTGCATTAAATATATATAATACGGCCTGTCCACATCCTGGCCTAAACAGTACTTCAATACTCAATAAAGCCTGCACCACACGGCAGCTATAATAATCTTCATATGGCCTAAACAGTACTTCAATACTCAATAAAGCCTGCATCACACGGCAGCTATAATAATCTTCATATGGCCTAAACAGTACTTCATTACTCCATAAAGCCTGCATCACACGGCAGCTATAATAATCTTCATATGGCCTAAACAGTACTTCAATACTCAATAAAGCCTGCACCACACGGCAGCTATAATAATCTTCATATGGCCTAAACAGTACTTCATTACTCAATAAAGCCTGCAACACACGGCAGCTATAATAATCTTCATATGGCCTAAACAGTACTTCATTACTCCATAAAGCCTGCAACACACGGCAGCTATAATAATCTTCATATGGCCTAAACAGTACTGCATTACTCAATAAAGCCTGCAACACACGGCAGCTATAATAATCTTCATATGGCCTAAACAGTCTTCACTGCAGTTTATCAAATAGGCTGTACACACAGCGAAATATATAAGTCGACATTTTCTCAAATCCTACGTAGGCATACATTATCCAAAAACACTGGGACTCGACCTACACGGTCCACGCCCCAAAACACAACTCCCAAATCACACACTAGTCCCACCAAAAAACCCGTCACGAGATTCGGTTGTCTTGAACACCGTTCTCGATAACACATGCAGACTAGCGAGCTATTCACATAACTCAAAACAGTACAGAATAAATACATTAAACAGCGTTCACACGCTTATCTGTACTCTGTCACCCGAAAAATAGGAAAAGATAATTCTATCCTAAAGTCAGACAAGTATCCGCTTAATCAAGCGTTGCAACTCGAAATTTAATATGTTCAAAACACCATTCTAAAGATTACTTCCCCTTCCATAAATTCCACTTGCAACAGTTACCACCCGCTCCGGGAAAAAAAAAAAATGATTCTATCATTTTTTTTTTTGAAAAAATTAACTCCCAAAAACGAAAAATTTAGAAGACAATTAAGCTCTAATGTATGCCTACAAAAATATCTTATTTTAAATCAAAATTATATCTACAACAAATATCAGCATTAAAGTGTAAAGTAGCAATTAAAGCATACAGCATAATCAGCTAAGTATAAAAAGTAATTAGCTAAATATACAAATATGATCAGTTTCAGTTCCAAAATTAAGTTACGTATATTTAGTACAAACCAAACCGAAAACAACCAATCGAAAGAGAAAACACAAGATCAATCAAAAGAAGAATGATCTGTAAAAAAAAAAGGAAAGTAAGAACTCAACAATACCATATACTCATAATTAAGTTGGACAATTACATGTAAAATAAATACAACTGTCAAAAGTAGATATGTTATATCAAGTCATATAACCACTCCAACAATACAAAGAATAGAGGTATAAGTGTTGAAAGAAGACAAAGTATACAAATAGAATCAAGTAAAACGAAGATGAGGTACGAAAGTATAAACAAGATATGAAATCCATACCGAAAAGACAACAGAAAAGAAGGAATGAAATGAAGAATAGTTACCAAAGACAGATAGAAAGCAAAGGCACGAACGCAAAGAAAGTCAATAACAGTATATACTAATAACTGTTTTGATCAGATAACCTATTCAAAAAAAAAAATATATAAACATGATCGAAAGGCACAACACAAAATATCAAAGTATATCTATACTAATACCATCAAAAAATAATTTATAACTAAACAAAAGCTAATAAGTAATTTAACTAAGTTATAAGAGTTATACAAAACTAACATAAATAAATTATAGGCATCGAACAAACAAGTAATAGCATTACTATAACTAATACGACCAACGCACAATCAAGCGCTAAAAATAAAAAATACATCATAATAAAAAACAACTTTTTACAAGAACTAATCAAACTACATATCAATGATATCACGAAGTCAAATGCTGGGCACACACAACAAAAAATTACAATGCCAAAAAAAAAAAAAAATCATTTTTTTTTCAACAGTACCGTACAAACATATTTTTTTTTTCTCGATAAGTTACATAAAAACAGTATTTAATTTTTAAGTAGTTCAGTAATACTTTAAGTAAAGCCTAATAATGAAATCAATATTTTAACAAAATGAGTGAAATATAAAACAAAAATCCTATCTCGAAGGAACCTTTAAATCAACACATGTAAATTTAATTTATCCTTTAAGTTCTTTCTGCTGACAATTACGTTCAGCTCCGTACAATGCTATTTAGGTATAACTCTATCTCTTACTCAAATCGATAAGATATACATTATAAATAAATCTACACTTTGTTGTTACTATGAAATATAAAAAAGGTTCTATAAAAATATCTACAAAAAATAAGTTTTTTTTAAAAAAAAAATAATCTGCTAAGAAAATAATCTACATGTCTGACTGGCAAGAAAATCAAGTTCTGGAAAAATCGAAGTTTCACAAAAAGTTAACAAATCCAAATACAAGATCATGTATGATACATGCAAGCTATTTTCCAAAATTACATTTCACAACATACCAGATAATACACATCTTCTCTGTATGTTCTATATATTAATTAATCATGACATCAAAACATGAGAAAAATATAAATTAAGTGAATAACGAACACTCAGGATTATCTAAAAGTAACCACTACATCAACACAATAAATGAGTTTGTGCAATCTCATCATGTACAAAACTATCCTAAACAACACAGTTGCAAAAATTCTAAGTTGAACAGAGTAGTATAAAGGATAATAATTACATACTACACATTATCAACACAATAATATATAAATAGCATAAAAATGTATTAATACATCATCAAAATACAGACATATAAAGAACACAAAAAAATTCTGGCAATCAAATGATGCATAGAAATAATCATTACAACAAAATTATATGTTATTTCAAAACAACAACATGTCATGTACTAATATAGAATACAAAAATATTTACTATCTTCACATAAAAAAAAATAAATCAGACGCGAAGTCTCCCACTCTCTTGTAAACATGCTTGACCTTCAGAAAGTAACCATCAGTTTCTATTTAGACGCTGACAGGTTTCGGTTGACTACTCGAGCGGAAAGTTGACTCACATTTCTGACCGTCAATATGTCACAGAAGCCTTGACCCTTATCGCAACGTAGCTTCTGTCAACAAATACAAATGAAAATTTCCATTTTACTCAATAGTGAAATTTAATGAAAAAAAAAAAAAACGTAGAAATCACATTTACAATTACCCAGTACCCGGCTTGTGTAAAAACCCGGTCTCTTCACGATGTCACTAGCTCTCTCTATCACATGTAGATATCATAGAATTCTTGGGGACAACATGACCGACCTTGAATGTCGCCGCTGTCTTACGCTGAAACAAAGTCTCACATTCACAACAACAAGTAGAGCAATCAATAGTATTCAAGCATCCACTGTTATTTTTACTCTGTTTACTTTGATTATAAATGACTCTGGGCTCATGTTGAACAAAATTAGCACAATTGCGCTTATTATTTGTTCTACGATCACAATACTTATTATTACCGTTGTCTTGTTTACAAAAAATGACTTTAGTCTTTTGTTTAGGAACATTACTCTGGTGATATAAAGCAACATTTGAAAAGCTATTATCTCTATCATACTTTCCAACATTCTTACAATCAAAACTTTGAGATTTGTTAAATTGTCTACAGTATCTACGAGAGGGAAAATTATTATTTTCTGATCTCCCTTGGTACTGTTTACTCTGGGGTTATCTCTCTTTCTAGAACTGTTTTTCTTTTCCCTTATGGGAATATATTTACCAATAGTTTCAAACTGACTGTGCTGAGTTTGACAACTGCCAGAAACAATAGTATCTCTATTGTTCCGCATATGGGTTTCATCTTTGGAACAAGTAGTAATAGTCTCAACACCCGCTATTAATTTCTGAGTATTTCCAGTAGTAGAGAAATATTTGTTCTTATGAATCTTGACCTGAAATTTATCACCTATCTTTTCCTGACCAACAGAACTGCCTGTTACACTAGAATCTTTGTTGGTCTGACGCCAAGAATTATCACTGGAACTATCAGTAATATTAGAACTTTTAAAGTTGTATTTACCACGATAAGATCTGTCTTTACCATGAATGACATCTCTCTGAGCAAAAAGTATATGGGGTTGACTTTTCGCAACTTTCTGTCTATCATTGTGAACATTGACAGAAGAGCACCTTTTGTTTTTCAAAACCATATCTAGTAAGCCAAATATTCTTTCCCTTGCTTCCGCAATTTCATTATCTTTAAGTGAAATCGTTTCACTTAACCTTTTATTTAACTCCTTAACAGCCAAAACTTTGTCGCTTTCTTCTGCTAGCAAATTTTCAATTTTAGCGACCTTCTCTTTCTCAGCCGTCAACTCCACTAAAGTCTCTTTCTCGTACTGTTCTTTATTTGCCCTCAACTGAGTCAACTCTATCTGAAGTGTTTCAGTCTGGACATCATCATTGTTTTTCATAATCTCATTACTCTTCTTGGGGGGTACAATATTCATCTCCCCAATTTGATCACTGAGCATCGCATTATCATTCATCACCTCATGAAGCATTTCTATGTAAGTCTTCTCACAGACATTTCTCTCAACCTTCAATTTCTCATACATCTCTTTCTGTTCTTGAAGTTCCCGCGTGAGATTACCTATCTGAGTTTCCAAGTCTTGGACTTTGCTTAAAGTTGAATTTAATGTAGCTTGTGCACTAGAAAGTTCTGAGTTTGATTCAAGTATCTCACTTTTAAGCCTATACACAGTTGCCTGTAGTTCGTTCTCTTTAGCAACACCTTCTAGGAAATTCTCTCTTTGCTGTAGAGCACTTTGTTTGTTTACTTTTGCTTGTTTCTCAATTCTCAATTCCCTTTCCTGCTCATCAGAAGTATGGTTATGGATTATTTTGAACATGCTTTGCACTATATGTCCGTGTTCAAGCTCAATATTCTGTTGCAAAAACACACGAAGGTGCCGTAGCAAATTCACCAAATCCTTAGCCATTATTGAAATACACAAACTTAAAGTTATGTTCAGCAAATAACTCTAGAGATGCCGATACATTAACCAAAAAATCGTCCATGATCCATACTCCAAGTCGTGCACCTCTCAATCCCTTACCATCTCTACCTACCACCAATGCAGACTCCAACATAGGCCTTATATCTGTAGGGCACATATCACGATCCATGGTGATTCACTTACTTAATCAACTATATATAGTAATCACTTATAGTTATGACAAATTACTGTCGCAAAAGGTTTGACAATTACCCTTCCAGCTCACAAAGTTAACTATTTGTCAAGAAATGAGCTTATTCCTCAATTCTGTATCACCAATTCCTTTTTATAGCACCTTTATCAAGTCACATCATTATCAGGAAAATCGACATATGTCAACAGCCATTAACACCTATGCATCAAATCTTAATCATATGTCAAATTAGACATAAACAACAATAATAACAAAATGAGCAATTAGGGAGGCCTAGCGACATATATGAAGTGACACAATTTACACAAGACACAATCACTTATCTTGTCAATGATCCCGCTTCTTTTCCGCCACGATACTGGATATCACATAGACTGCTAAAACCTCCACTGCGGGAAAGCACTGGAACTTGATTCGCTTGTCTTCAGGTAATTTCGTCAATATGATATGTGCTTAACAATGCACACGTTGACAGGAACCATAATACAGCACACACTGCCCCTCTTGACTCTTCTGTAGTCTGAAATGTACACGGCAACTCCGTGTATCATAACATCTTGAACTTGTGATGGTGATAACTGGCACAGGTAACTCGAATATTGCAGAAATCTGTGACAACCCGTACAAATGCTGGTACAAATACTGTCCAAGTCTAATTGAACTTCCTTGACCACTGCAGACGTTGTTGTAGTCTATAGGCACGAAATAGGACGTCAATTGCTACTGGTGTAAAGTTGCATACTACCAAATAAAGCGTGCGTTGTTTCTCAAATGCGCCACCCACGCAGATAATATTTAGGTCACAGTTCTGAAGTACACCAGATTCAAGCCACGCCTACATAAGGCTAATTATAACACAGTCAAGTGTTCTACACTCTTGTCACGTGAAAGTCATATGTATTATTTCCAACTTGTAGTGACTGATCCTCTAGATATGTTATGGTCTGGTGGACAAAATTTGCTTCATATTATCCTCTTGCTTCAAGTACATATCACTGTAGAGGTAACAATTTCTTAATCGTATACGCCACCCAGGCACATCTTAAATCATATCCAATGATACAAAACTACGCCACTTAGGCTATCGACGCGAATAGTCGTAGATGTCAGATCCTGTTAACTGAAAACCACCACCAACAACTGATGGTTTCTACCGAGTGGTTTCAGTATGAAATGTTATATAATCTTGTTTACCCACTGTTAGTGGTTTGGTCTATATCATATGTGTGCTGGCCATAAATGTACTCGCATTCGCTAGCAAAGCACGAAGTTCATTATAACATAATTTCCCGGGCATTAAATATATATAATACGGCCTGTCCACATCCTGGCCTAAACAGTACTTCAATACTCAATAAAGCCTGCACCACACGGCAGCTATAATAATGTTCATATGGCCTAAACAGTACTTCAATACTCAATAAAGCCTGCATCACACGGCAGCTCTAATAATCTTCATATGGCCTAAACAGTACTCCAATACTCACTAAAGCCTGCATCACACGGCAGCTATAATAATCTTCATATGGCCTAAACAAATCTTCAATACTCAATAAAGCCATATCAGCCGCCATGTCTCTTGAAATCGAGGAATGTCTCTTGAAATCGAGGAACTTTAATTATTTTCTTAAACCACATTTCATCAGAATATGTTAGCTCCCCAGAAATATTAATCGTGTCATTCTAATTACATTTCTTGCTGTATTTACATCGGAACGTCGTTAAAAGCTGGAATGTGTTCACTTGTTACTGATAAAATGTGTATATAGATTGGACGAACCCTTCCTTGTCGAACCAAGACGGAGTTTTCTTGTTTAAGCAAAGCAAAAATAGCTGTCAGTCGCAACCGGAACATTCTCGAGTAACTTCAGAGCAGAGGCAGAGGCCTTACAAAATGAAACAGACGTCCTAATGACAAGAAAGCTCAGAAAGACAAGGAGCTATCTTCTTAAATGCGCTGTCAGTGCTTGGAACGCGAAGAATCAGAATTAATGCCGACCTCGATGACCTTCACAAACTGTGTCAGCAATTCACTATAGTTGTGATTCAGTGGATCCCTTCTCTTTGTAACATCTCGGGAAATGAAGAGCTGGAAAGGGGGAAAGCTAACTCATCTTGACACAAGCATAACTCAAACATAGGTCAAGAATTTAATCAAGCGCAGCTACTGCAGCAAGCGGTAAGCAGAACATCCAGGCCACAATCAAAATGATGCATATTACCAGCTTAGCAAAAATTTACTATCAATCTGTAATAATGACGCGTTCATTTTTTTGGAACCCTCGATGATTCTTTTTATCTATCAATAACTAACTGATCAAGCTTTATTTGTTCCTAATTTAAACAGCTGTATTTTTTAATCTGTGAAATGATAGACGTAACAGACCTCCCTTTTGTTTTCAATGACATTTTTAAGCACTCAACAAGTTTATTTATCTGACAAAGATGGTAACAAGAATGATATTTTTTAATGCCTAAAAAGTCAATGAATTTAAAAAAAGAAATAAAGAAGAGAAAACGACATGGCTCTATTCTGTATTATTACTTGAGAAATATGTAACAATGTATACAGCGGCCACTCAACAGTCACAGCGCTGTTCATAAAGTGTTTTAATTGTGAATACGCTCAAAATAATATAAAATGTACCTTTATTTTACTCAACTGAAACTAAGTCTTTGTAGCAGCGAGAGCTATTCTGCATAAACAATAGACCTATAAACAGTTTTAAACATGGAACTACATTGATGAAATGCATTATTTCTCAGTTGATTATTTCCCTTTGACCATAATCTGTCCACTTCATTAAATAATTTCTGTTACATTTTTCAAAAAAAAATTTCATTTTTATTTGTTGCATCCCTTTATGAAAACAATGGGAGGTTAAAATAGCAAGTGTCACTGAGGTGTAATGAAAGTAATATTAACGTCCAATTAATAACCTACGTAACATCATGCCCTAAAACGAAGCTCTGTTATTTTATCTTATTGTTTTTAAATGCGTCGTTTTAATTTTCCAATGTCAATAATTTTCTTTCACAGATGATATGCAAATTTTTACAACCAGAAAAGACACTTGTTAGAGTAGCTTATAATGTTATTAAAACATAATTTGGTGCCGGTGGGAGCGGCTAGTGTCGACTTCTACTCGGAACTGGCCTAGTCTATACATGACTTCGACGCCTCTTTGAGGTTCAAGGTCCAGCTAAAGCTTCCCTTGCCCGGGAACTTTGCACGCTTGGGGTCAGAGCTGGTTCCTCCCCATATGTCATGGTAGAAGACGAAAGCTGGGGGCGAGGAGTTAGGTCGGGTGCGTAGTTAAAAGCTGGCATCCTCAGCACAGAGGCGGGCTCTCTGTGCGTCCTTGTGGTAGCTGGTTAGCGGCCATAGTCTCACTCGATGAGCAGGACTTATCCTTTGATAATGTCCTTGCTTATCAAAGAGGGGAGATGCTGCGCCAGTTATCCCTCGCCTAATCTTAAATGTACGATAGGTCAGTGTTCAAACGGGGTTTCAAATAACTATTTGAGATACCTTTTGTGCAATTTACATTGTCAATTCATATTTTTCTATTTACCACCTGAACAAACATCTATCATTGTAACAGCGCAGAGGCTGCTTTTAAATATAAACTGCTTTAGTTTTAACTGTTCACCAATATAATAATTATGTGACAGTCTATAGGTCCACTTACATGTTCATTGATGCCTGAATATCGTCAAATGCAGTCTATGCAGCAGAAAATAACGCTAAATGCACTTTATATAGCAGATATTAATAAAGTATAGTCTTATTTAAACAATAAATGGTCCCTATACATATTTAACAGAAACGAAAGCTGGAGGCAAAGTGTTAGGTCTGATGTTTATTTTTCTTAATAATGAGAGCAATATTTTCTATTTAAGGTAATTATAATTTATACCAGCACATATTGCCATACTTCAAGTGTGTTTACTGAGAAGTAAATTTTTGAGGTTGGTGATATGTTGTTCACATGCACTGCATCAAGGCTTGCTTAAGAAAAATGTTGATTCTGTCCTTGCAACTTTCAGTTAACAATGACTAAGAAAACTTTTTAAACCTGCTACATACCATCAACACTGTTTTCGTTGCTACGTTGTCAAAAGCAGTATGATTGTTGCGATGCCTTTCGCACATGTAACATGAGATTCATGTATTGTGCACATCAAATAGAAAATCTCATAAGAAAGTATTTGTTGTCAAAATGTCCACCATTTCCTTCTACATCACGTTTACAACATTGTTGAAAGGAACGTGCTACGCAAGGGAAAGTAGCAAACAGCTGAAGAAAAAAACAAACAAAAGAAAACAGTGTTACTGTTCGCATCTATTCGTCCAGCGAGCTGTTGCCATAATGTAGTGTGACAGTCTGTCCTCTTTTCCCAAGATGTGTTCTCTTTTCCATCTTACGCTTGAGCATCTGAATGAAAGTTTGTGAACATTTATTCTTCATCAACACCTTTATTCATTGTGATGTTCACTCGGTAGGAACATATCAGTGGGTATGATGCTGATAGATTGAGGTGTTGGTTATTGCAAGTTATATTGGCATTTCTGTTGCATTGTATTTCCTATGTATTGCTAGCCGTGTGTGGCTTCCGTGTGTGCAGTGGTTAATAAAAGGGAACTTACCTGTTTCAGGTGTTATGTTTAATTATTGTCAGCTATTGTATGCTGTGGTCGTATCCTTAGATGATGAGCCAAAGAGTACATATTTATCATGTATTGAAATCCACAGTATAAATAATTTCCAGAAAATCTACGTTTGTGTGCTCACTGTTTGTGGTAGGTCTATGTGTGGGTTCACCAATAGTTGTATGTGTATTGGTGTGTTTTCATTGCTTTTGGTATGTCTAGTTCTTTGTGTTTAATATCTGTGGTATGTTTACTTTTGTGTGTCACTATTTGTGGTTTGTCTACTTGTGTTAGTTCCCTATATGTGTTATGCCTAATAGTGTGTATTCAATATCTGAGGTACACCATTGTGTGTGTTCACTATTTGTGTTATGTCTCCTTATGTGTTTCGCTATTTGTGATATTTTTACTTGTGTGATTTCACTGTCGGAGAAATATTTACTTCTGTGTGTTTAGTATGTGTGGTATGTCTACTTGTTTGTGTTCAGTATTTGTGGTATGTCTACTTATGTGTGTACACTATTTAGAGGCTTCCTTCTTCCTTGTACGGTTCCTCGCGACATGTCCACGTTGTTCAGGATGCATTTAAAATCGGTTCCTATTACAATGTGCCGTCCTGTACAGAATTTGTTATACTATATTGGCTTATGTGCTGTTACTGATGGTATATACACTTTCATTAACGTGTATATTTCTGTACAATCGTGTTTACTCCTTACGTCTAATTCTGCGTATCTGCATTCTTTGTCTGTGTTGTAATGCGTTATGTCACTTATATATTATTACGTGTGTTTTTACTTTTCTTATTTATGAACAGTAAATATATTGTATGAATTTTATGACCAGCACACATCTCTGAGAGAACTGTCCTCATCTGAAAGATAACTGTTGTCATATTTTAGATAATTATCATCCTCTCTTGCGTACAGAAAGATCCGCTTGAACTCTGACCAATGTCAGAATATCAGCCGCCATGTCTCTTGAGATCGAGGAACTTTAATTATTTTCTTAAACCACATTTCAGTCATTCTTATAACATTTCCTGCGGACAGAATTCACACATTTTCTGCTAGAACATAGTTGCGTCTTCCTCTCATGTTACAGCGTCAACAATTACTCCACCGTAGTTTGATCAGCAAGAGACGTAATAATTTAGTCAGAATATGTTAGCTCCCCAGAAATATTAATCGTGTCATTCTAATTACATTTGGGGTTAGGGTTAGGGTTAGGGTTAGGGGTTAGGGGTTAGGGGTTTGGGGTTAGGGGTTAGGGGTTAGGGTTAGGGGTTAGGGGTTAGGGGTTAGGGTTAGGGGTTAGGGTTAGGGGTTAGGGGTTAGGGGTTAGTGGGTTAGGGGTTAGGGTTAGGGTTAGGGGGGGTTAGGGTTAGGGTTAGGGTTAGGGTTAGGGTTAGGGTTAGGGTTAGGGTTAGGGTTAGGGTTAGGGTTAGGGTTAGGGTTAGGGTTAGGGTTAGGGTTAGGGTTAGGGTTAGGGTTAGAGTTAGGGTATATACTGATGGTATATACACTTTCATTAACGTGTATATTTCTGTACAATCGTGTTTACTCCTTACGTCTAATTCTGCGTATCTGCATTCTTTGTCTGTGTTGTAATGCGTTATGTCCCTTATAAATTATTACGTGTGTATTTACTGTTCTTATTTTTCTGTCTAAATATATTGTATGAATATATGACAAGCACACATCTCTGAGAGAACTGTCCTCATCTGAAAGATAACTGTTGTCATATTTTAGATAATTATCATCCTCTCTTGCGTACAGAAAGATCCGCTTGAACTCTGACCAATGTCAGAATATCAGCCGCCATGTCTCTTGAAATCGAGGAACTTTAATTATTTTCTTAAACCACATTTCAGTCATTCTTATAACATTTCCTGCGGACAGAATTCACACATTTTCTGCTAGAACATAGTTGCGTCTTCCTCTCATGTTACAGCGTCAACAATTACTCCACCGTAGTTTGATCAGCAAGAGACGTAATAATTTAGTCAGAATATGTTAGCTCCCCAGAAATATTAATCGTGTCATTCTAATTACATTTGGGGTTAGGGTTAGGGTTAGGGTTAGGGGTTAGGGTTAGGGGTTAGGGGTTAGGGTTAGGGTTAGGGTTAGGGGTTAGGGTTAGGGTTAGGGGTAAGGGGTTAGGGGTTAGGGGTTAGTGGGTTAGGGGTTAGGGTTAGGGTTAGGGTTATTGTTAGGGTTAGGGTTAGGATCTGGGTCAGGGTCAGGGTCAGGGTCAGGGTTAGGGTTAGGGTTAGGGTATATACTGATGGTATATACACTTTCATTAACGTGTATATTTCTGTACAATCGTGTTTACTCCTTACGTCTAATTCTGCGTATCTGCATTCTTTGTCTGTGTTGTAATGCGTTATGTCCCTTATAAATTATTACGTGTGTATTTACTGTTCTTATTTTTCTGTCTAAATATATATTGAAAATGATTAAATATATGACAAGTCACACATCTTCTGAATGAACTGTCATGCTTTTAAATCTGAAAGATAACTGTTGTCATATTTTAGATAATTATCATCCTCTCTTGCGTACAGAAAGATCCGCTTGAACTCTGACCAATGTCAGAATATCAGCCGCCATGTCTCTTGAAATCGAGGAACTTTAATTATTTTCTTAAACCACATTTCAGTCATTCTTATAACATTTCCTGCGGACAGAATTCACACATTTTCTGCTAGAACATAGTTGCGTCTTCCTCTCATGTTACAGCGTCAACAATTACTCCACCGTAGTTTGATCAGCAAGAGACGTAATAATTTAGTCAGAATATGAATTATGTTGTATTTTTTTTGGTAATAAATTTCAAGGTGTGTTATTTATTTATTTTAGGGTTAGGGGTTAGGGGTTAGGGGTTAGGGGTTAGGGGTTGGGCATTAGGGGTTAGGGGTTAGGGTTAGGGGTTAGGGGTTAGGGGTTAGGGTTAGGGGTAAGGGGTTAGGGGTTAGGGGTTAGGGGTTAGGGTTAGGGTTAGGGTTAGGGTTATTGTTAGGGTTAGGGTTACTTTTTGTTAGGTGTTATTTGTTAGGGTTTAGGGTTATTTTCAGGGTAGGGTCAGGGTCAGGGCATTTTCAGGGTTAGGTGTTTTAGGGTTCATAGTATTTAGGTTATAGGGTTAGAGTTAGGGTATATACTGATGGTATATACACTTTCATTAACGTGTATATTTCTGTACAATCGTGTTTACTCCTTACGTCTAATTCTGCGTATCTGCATTCTTTGTCTGTGTTGTAATGCGTTATGTCCCTTATAAATTATTACGTGTGTATTTACTGTTCTTATTTTTCTGTCTAAATATATTGTATGAATATATGACAAGCACACATCTCTGAGAGAACTGTCCTCATCTGAAAGATAACTGTTGTCATATTTTAGATAATGATCATCCTCTCTTGCGTACAGAAAGATCCGCTTGAACTCTGACCAATGTCAAAATATCAGCCGCCATGTCTCTTGAAATCGAGGAACTTTAATTATTTTCTTAAACCACATTTCAGTCATTCTTATAACATTTCCTGCGGACAGAATTCACACATTTACTGCTAGAACATAGTTGCGTCTTCCTCTCATGTTACAGCGTCAACAATTACTCCACCGTAGTTTGATCAGCAAGAGACGTAATAATTTAATATTTATAAATATGCCCCAGTGTAATTAAATGGTCAATGTCCAAATTCATTTAATTGATAGTTAACATTTAGTTTTTAGGGTTTTGGGGTTTAGTTTTTTAGGGGTTAGGGTTAGGTTTTGGGGGGTTAGGGGGGTAGGAAAGGGTTAGGCATTAGGGGTTATTTAGGGTTAGGGTTAGGGGTTAGGGGTTTTTTAGGGTTAGGGTTAGGGGTTAGTTAGGGAATTAGGGTTATTTTTATTGTTAGGGTTAGGGTTTTATCTGGGTCAGGGTCAGGGTCAGGGTAGGGTTCAGGGTTAGTTTTTTAGCTTTAGTAAATTGAGGTTACACTGGATGTATATACTGATGGTATATACACTTTCATTAACGTGTATATTTCTGTAAAATCGTGTTTACTCCTTACGTCTAATTCTGCGTATCTGCATTCTTTGTCTGTGTTGTAATGCGTTATGTAAATTACGTTTAATTATTATTACGTGTTTTTTTCTCTATTTTTATTTTTGTTATTATATATATTGTATGAATATATGACAAGCACACATCTCTGAGAGAACTGTCCTCATCTGAAAGATAACTGTTGTCATATTTTAGATAATTATAATCCTCTCTTGCGTACAGAAAGATCCGCTTGAACTCTGACCAATGTCAGAATATCAGCCGCCATGTCTCTTGAAATCGAGGAACTTTAATTATTTTCTTAAACCACATTTCAGTCATTCTTATAACATTTCCTGCGGACAGAATTCACATTTACTGCTAGAACATAGTTTCGTCTTCCTCTCATGTTACAGCGTCAACAATTACTCCACCGTAGTTTGATCAGCAAGAGACGTAATAATTTAGTCAGAATATGTTAGCTCCCCAGAAATATTAATCGTATCATTCTAATTACATTTGGGGTTAGGGTTAGGGGTTAGGGGTTAGGCATTAGGGGTTAGGGGTTAGGGTTAGGGTTTAGGGGTTAGGGGTTAGGGGTTAGGGGTTAGGGGTTAGGGTTTAGGGGTTAGGGGTTAGGGGTTAGGGGTTAGGGGTTAGGGTTAGGGTTAGGGTTAGGGGTTAGGGGTTAGGGGTTAGGGTTAGGGTTAGGGTTAGGGTTAGGGTTAGGGTTAGGGTTAGGGTTAGGGTTAGGGTTAGGGTTAGGGTTAGGGTGAGGGTTAGGGTTAGGGTTAGGGTTAGGGTATATACTGATGGTATATACACTTTCATTAACGTGTATATTTCTGTACAATCGTGTTTACTCCTTACGTCTAATTCTGCGTATCTGCATTCTTTGTCTGTGTTGTAATGCGTTATGTCCCTTATAAATTATTACGTGTGTATTTACTGTTCTTATTTTTCTGTCTAAATATATTGTATGAATATATGACAAGCACACATCTCTGAGAGAACTGTCCTCATCTGAAAGATAACTGTTGTCATATTTTAGATAATTATCATCCTCTCTTGCGTACAGAAAGATCCGCTTGAACTCTGACCAATGTCAGAATATCAGCCGCCATGTCTCTTGAAATCGAGGAACTTTATTTTCTTAAACCACATTTCAGTCATTCTTATAACATTTCCTGCGGACAGAATTCACACATTTTCTGCTAGAACATAGTTGCGTCTTCCTCTCATGTTACAGCGTCAACAATTACTCCACCGTAGTTTGATCAGCAAGAGACGTAATAATTTAGTCAGAATATGTTAGCTCCCCAGAAATATTAATCGTGTCATTCTAATTACATTTCTTGCTGTATTTACATCGGAACGTCGTTAAAAGCTGGAATGTGTTCACTTGTTACTGATAAAATGTGTATATAGATTGGACGAACCCTTCCTTGTCGAACCAAGACGGAGTTTTCTTGTTTAAGCAAAGCAAAAATAGCTGTCGTCGCACCGGAACATTCTCGAGTAACTTCAGAGCAGAGGCAGAGGCCTTACAAAATGAAACAGACGTCCTAATGACAAGAAAGCTCAGAAAGACAAGGAGCTATCTTCTTAAATGCGCTGTCAGTGCTTGGAACGCGAAGAATCAGAATTAATGCCGACCTCGATGACCTTAGAGTAACACTTCACAAACTGTGTCAGCAATTCACTATAGTTGTGATTCAGTGGATCCCTTCTCTTTGTAACATCTCGGGAAATGAAGAGCTGGAAAGGGGGAAAGCTAACTCATCTTGACACAAGCATAACTCAAACATAGGTCAAGAATTTAATCAAGCGCAGCTACTGCAGCAAGCGGTAAGCAGAACATCCAGGCCACAATCAAAATGATGCATATTACCAGCTTAGCAAAAAATTTACTATCAATCTGTAATAATGACGCGTTCATTTTTTTGGAACCCTCGATGATTCTTTTTATCTATCAATAACTAACTGATCAAGCTTATTTGTTCCTAATTTAAACAGCTGTATTTTTTAATCTGTGAAATGATAGACGTAACAGACCTCCCTTTTGTTTTCAATGACATTTTTAAGCACTCAACAAGTTTATTTATCTGACAAAGATGGTAACAAGAATGATATTTTTTAATGCCTAAAAAGTCAATGAATTTAAAAAAAGAAATAAAGAAGAGAAAACGACATGGCTCTATTCTGTATTATTACTTGAGAAATATGTAACAATGTATACAGCGGCCACTCAACAGTCACAGCGCTGTTCATAAAGTGTTTTAATTGTGAATACGCTCAAAATAATATAAAATGTACCTTTATTTTACTCAACTGAAACTAAGTCTTTGTAGCAGCGAGAGCTATTCTGCATAAACAATAGACCTATAAACAGTTTTAAACATGGAACTACATTGATGAAATGCATTATTTCTCAGTTGATTATTTCCCTTTGACCATAATCTGTCCACTTCATTAAATAATTTCTGTTACATTTTTATTTGTTGCATCCCTTTATGAAAACAATGGGAGGTTAAAATAGCAAGTGTCACTGAGGTGTAATGAAAGTAATATTAACGTCCAATTAATAACCTACGTAACATCATGCCCTAAAACGAAGCTCTGTTATTTTATCTTATTGTTTTTAAATGCGTCGTTTTAATTTTCCAATGTCAATAATTTTCTTTCACAGATGATATGCAAATTTTTACAACCAGAAAAAGACACTTGTTAGAGTAGCTTATAATGTTATTAAAACATAATTTGGTGCCGGTGGGAGCGGCTAGTGTCGACTTCTACTCGGAACTGGCCTAGTCTATACATGACTTCGACGCCTCTTTGAGGTTCAAGGTCCAGCTAAAGCTTCCCTTGCCCGGGAACTTTGCACGCTTGGGGTCAGAGCTGGTTCCTCCCCATATGTCATGGTAGAAGACGAAAGCTGGGGGCGAGGAGTTAGGTCGGGTGCGTAGTTAAAAGCTGGCATCCTCAGCACAGAGGCGGGCTCTCTGTGCGTCCTTGTGGTAGCTGGTTAGCGGCCATAGTATAGTCTCACTCGATGAGCAGGACTTATCCTTTGATAATGTCCTTGCTTATCAAAGAGGGGAGATGCTGCGCCAGTTATCCCTCGCCTAATCTTAAATGTACGATAGGTCAGTGTTCAAACGGGGTTTCAAATAACTATTTGAGATACCTTTTGTGCAATTTACATTGTCAATTCATATTTTTCTATTTACCACCTGAACAAACATCTATCATTGTAACAGCGCAGAGGCTGCTTTTAAATATAAACTGCTTTAGTTTTAACTGTTCACCAATATAATAATTATGTGACAGTCTATAGGTCCACTTACATGTTCATTGATGCCTGAATATCGTCAAATGCAGTCTATGCAGCAGAAAATAACGCTAAATGCACTTTATATAGCAGATATTAATAAAGTATAGTCTTATTTAAACAATAAATGGTCCCCTATACATATTTAACAGAAACGAAAGCTGGAGGCAAAGTGTTAGGTCTGATGTTTATTTTTCTTAATAATGAGAGCAATATTTTCTATTTAAGGTAATTATAATTTATACCAGCACATATTGCCATACTTCAAGTGTGTTTACTGAGAAGTAAATTTTTGAGGTTGGTGATATGTTGTGCACATGCACTGCATCAAGGCTTGCTTAAGAAAAATGTTGATTCTGTCCTTGCAACTTTCAGGTAACAATGACTAAGAAAACTTTTTAAACCTGCTACATACCATCAACACTGTTTTCGTTGCTACGTTGTCAAAAGCAGTATGATTGTTGCGATGCCTTTCGCACATGTAACATGAGATTCATGTATTGTGCACATCAAATAGAAAATCTCATAAGAAAGTATTTGTTGTCAAAATGTCCACCATTTCCTTCTACATCACGTTTACAACATTGTTGAAAGGAACGTGCTACGCAAGGGAAAGTAGCAAACAGCTGAAGAAAAAAAACAAACAAAAGAAAACAGTGTTACTGTTCGCATCTATTCGTCCAGCGAGCTGTTGCCATAATGTAGTGTGACAGTCTGTCCTCTTTTCCCAAGATGTGTTCTCTTTTCCATCTTACGCTTGAGCATCTGAATGAAAGTTTGTGAACATTTATTCTTTGTTTACATTTTTTTGTCATCACGAATGACAAACAAATTTATACCATCAACACCTTTATTCATTGTGATGTTCACTCGGTAGGAACATATCAGTGGGTATGATGCTGATAGATTGAGGTGTTGGTTATTGCAAGTTATATTGGCATTTCTGTTGCATTGTATTTCCTATGTATTGCTAGCCGTGTGTGGCTTCCGTGTGTGCAGTGGTTAATAAAAGGGAACTTACCTGTTTCAGGTGTTATGTTTAATTATTGTCAGCTATTGTATGCTGTGGTCGTATCCTTAGATGATGAGCCAAAGAGTACATATTTATCATGTATTGAAATCCACAGTATAAATAATTTCCAGAAAATCTACGTTTGTGTGCTCACTGTTTGTGGTAGGTCTATGTGTGGGTTCACCAATAGTTGTATGTGTATTGGTGTGTTTTCATTGCTTTTGGTATGTCTAGTTCTTTGTGTTTAATATCTGTGGTATGTTTACTTTTGTGTGTGCTGTTACTGATGGTATATACACTTTCATTAACGTGTATATTTCTGTACAATCGTGTTTACTCCTTACGTCTAATTCTGCGTATCTGCATTCTTTGTCTGTGTTGTAATGCGTTATGTCCCTTATAAATTATTACGTGTGTATTTACTGTTCTTATTTTTCTGTCTAAATATATTGTATGAATATATGACAAGCACACATCTCTGAGAGAACTGTCCTCATCTGAAAGATAACTGTTGTCATATTTTAGATAATTATCATCCTCTCTTGCGTACAGAAAGATCCGCTTGAACTCTGACCAATGTCAGAATATCAGCCGCCATGTCTCTTGAAATCGAGGAACTTTAATTATTTTCTTAAACCACATTTCAGTCATTCTTATAACATTTCCTGCGGACAGAATTCACACATTTACTGCTAGAACATAGTTGCGTCTTCCTCTCATGTTACAGCGTCAACAATTACTCCACCGTAGTTTGATCAGCAAGAGACGTAATAATTTAGTCAGAATATGTTAGCTCCCCAGAAATATTAATCGTGTCATTCTAATTACATTTGGGGTTAGGGTTAGGGTTAGGGGTTAGGGGTTAGGGTTAGGGGTTAGGGGTTAGGGGTTAGGGGTTAGTGTCATTAATTAAATTTATTTAGGGGTTATTGTTAGGGGTTAGGGTTAATCTGTGTCAGGGTTAGGGGTCATTTCTCTTTTTACTGGTTAGGGTTAGGGTTAGGGTTAGAGTTAGGGTATATACTGATGGTATAACACTTTATTAACGTGTCGAACCCATTTCTGTACAATCGTGTTTTTTCTTTACGTCATTTTCAAAAATATGCGTATCTGCATTCTTTGTCTGTTTTGTAATGCGTTATGTCCCTTATAAATTATTACGTGTGTATTTACTGTTCTTATTTTTCTGTCTAAATATATTGTATGAATATATGACAAGCACACATCTCTGAGAGAACTGCCCTCATCTGAAAGACAAACTGTGTGTCATATTTTTAAATAATTTACCTTTCCTCTTTGCGTACAGAAAGAATAATGTGCTTGAATTTTGTCACTTCAGTAAATATCAGCGCCATAAGTCTCTTGAAATCGTTGGAACTTGTAAATTATCATTTTTCTTTGTAACATTTTCTCGGGATAGACCTTTTTAACATGGTTCTGGACAGAATTCATCAATTTTCTGCTAACATAGTTGCATATTTTAGTTACAGCGTCAATCCAATTACTCACCGTAGTTTGATCAAGCAAGAGACTAATAATTTAGTCAGAATATCCAGCCCCATGAAATAAAATGTGTCATTTAATTACATTTTAGAATTAATTTACTATTCGTCGTTAAAACCTGAATGTGTTCACTTGTTTCATGTGGATAGATTGGACGAACCATTTTCCTTGTCGACTTGTTGAGTTTTTTCCTCAAAGCATTGTAAACATGTCAGTATTTTCGGAACAATCGAGTAACTTCAGAGCAGAGTTAGAGGCCTTACAAAATACAGACGTCTAATGACAAGAAAGCTCAGAAAAACAATAGCTAAGTATTTAAATGCGCTGTCAGTGCTTGGAACGCGAAGAATCAGAATTAATGCCGAAATAACCTTAGGTAACACTTCAAAACTGTGTCATTAATTTCACTTAGTTGTGATAGGGTGGATCAATCTGTTCTTTGTTAGGGTACATCTTGTAAAATGTAACATGGAAAGGGGGGCCCTCAAACTAACTTGGACACAATTTATAAATGTTATTGAGGGTCATTTCATTTAAGGTTTAACTCAATTACAGTTAGGTTTTAATTTAAATAACAGCTACTCATTCAATGTTACATCCAGGCCCACAATCAAAATGATGCATATTACCTTTTAGCAAAAAATTTTGCTATCAATCTGTCTGACAGCGTTATTTTTTTGGAACCCTCGATTAATCTTTTTATCTATCAATAATTACCTGAATCAATTTATTTTCTTTCCTAATTTAAACATTTTTTTTGTTTGTTATTGGATTCATTTAATATTTGAAATGATAGACGTAACAACCCTCCCTTTTGTTTTCAATGACATTTTTAAGCACTCAACAAGTTTATTTATCTGACAAAGATGGTAACAAGAATGATATTTTTTAATGCCTAAAAAGTCAATGAAATCCAAAAAGAATTTAAAGAAAACACATTTATTCTGTATTAATTATTTATTATTACCGAAATATGTAACAATGTATACAGCGGCCACTCAACAGTCACAGCGCTGTTCATAAAGTGATTTAACAATTGTATATCTAAAATCAATTTAAAAGAATCGTTTATTTTACTCAAACTGACATAATAAATACATTTTAGTATTTTTATCTCCCCAGAAAATGTAAACAAAATGCATATTGAAACTAACCTTTAATTTTGTCAAGCACAGGGAGAGCTTTTGCATAAACAATTAAACAGTTTTAAACATGGAACTACATTGATGAAATGCATTATTTCTCAGTTGATTATTTCCCTTTGACCATAATCTTTCCACTTCATTAAATAATTTCTGTTACATTTTTCAAAAAAAATTTCATTTTTATTTGTTGCATCCCTTTATGAAAACAATGGGAGGTTAAAATAGCAAGTGTCACTGAGGTGTAATGAAAGTAATATTAACGTCCAATTAATAACCTACGTAACATCACGCCCTAAAACGAAGCTCTGTTATTTTATCTTATTGTTTTTAAATGCGTCGTTTTAATTTTCCAATGTCAATAATTTTCTTTCACAGATGATATGCAAATTTTTACAACCAGAAAATAAGACACTTGTTAGAGTAGCTTATAATGTTATGAAAACATAATTGGGTGCCGGTGGGAGCGGCTAGTGGCGACTTATCATGGAATTCGACGCCTCTTTGATAATGTTTCAACATGTTTTAACTTCATTGCGGTAAAGAAGTGCTCGCTTGAACTCTCGCCAATGTCAATATCAGATTACATGACTTCGACGCCTCTTTGAGGTTCAAGGTCCAGCTAAAGCTTCCCTTGCCCGGGAACTTTGCACGCCTGGGGTCAGAGCTGGTTCCTCCCCATATGTCATGGTAGAAGACGAAAGCTGGGGGCGAGGAGTTAGGTCGGGTGCGTAGTTAAAAGCTGGCATCCTCAGCACAGAGGTGGGCTCTCTGTGCGTCCTTGTGGTAGCTGGTTAGCGGCCATAGTCTCACTCGATGAGCAGGACTTATCCTTTGATAATGTCCTTGCTTATCAAAGAGGGGAGATGCTGCGCCAGTTATCCCTCGCCTAATCTTAAATGTACGATAGGTCAGTGTTTAAACGGGGTTTCAAATAACTATTTGAGATACCTTTTGTGCAATTTACATTGTCAATTCATATTTTTCTATTTACCACCTGAACAAACATCTATCATTGTAACAGCGCAGAGGCTGCTTTTAAATATAAACTGCTTTAGTTTTAACTGTTCACCAATATAATAATTATGTGACAGTCTATAGGTCCACTTACATGTTCATTGATGCGTGAATATCGTCAAATGCAGTCTATGCAGCAGAAAATAACGCTAAATGCACTTTATATAGCAGATATTAATAAAGTATAGTCTTATTTAAACAATAAATGGTCCCTATACATATTTAACAGAAACGAAAGCTGGAGGCAAAGTGTTAGGTCTGATGTTTATTTTTCTTAATAATGAGAGCAATATTTCTATTTAAGGTAATTATAATTTATACCAGCACATATTGCCATACTTCAAGTGTGTTTACTGAGAAGTAAATTTTTGAGGTTGGTGATATGTTGTGCACATGCACTGCATCAAGGCTTGCTTAAGAAAAATGTTGATTCTGTCCTTGCAACTTTCAGGTAACAATGACTAAGAAAACTTTTTTAAACCTGCTACATACCATCAACACTGTTTTCGTTGCTACGTTGTCAAAAGCAGTATGATACATGTAACATGAGATTCATGTATTGTGCACATCAAATAGAAAATCTCATAAGAAAGTATTTGTTGTCAAAATGTCCACCATTTCCTTCTACATCACGTTTACAACATTGTTGAAAGGAACGTGCTACGCAAGGGAAAGTAGCAAACAGCTGAAGAAAAAAACAAACAAAAGAAAACAGTGTTACTGTTCGCATCTATTCGTCCAGCGAGCTGTTGCCATAATGTAGTGTGACAGTCTGTCCTCTTTTCCCAAGATGTGTTCTCTTTTCCATCTTACGCTTGAGCATCTGAATGAAAGTTTGTGAACATTTATTCTTTGTTTACATTTTTTGTCATCACGAATGACAAACAAATTTATACCATCAACACCTTTATTCATTGTGATGTTCACTCGGTAGGAACATATCAGTGGGTATGATGCTGATAGATTGAGGTGTTGGTTATTGCAAGTTATATTGGCATTTCTGTTGCATTGTATTTCCTATGTATTGCTAGCCGTGTGTGGCTTCCGTGTGTGCAGTGGTTAATAAAAGGGAACTTACCTGTTTCAGGTGTTATGTTTAATTATTGTCAGCTATTGTATGCTGTGGTCGTATCCTTAGATGATGAGCCAAAGAGTACATATTTTAGATAATTATCATCCTCTCTTGCGTTAGTATCACGCATGTGATCATGTATTGAAATTGTACATATTTATCATAATAGGAATTAAATCCACAGTATATTTCCTTGATTTCCAGAAAATCTACGTTTGTGTGCTCACTGTTTGTGGTAGGTCTATGTGTGGGTTCACCAATAGTTGTATGTGTATTGGTGTGTTTTCATTGCTTTTGGTATGTCTAGTTCTTTGTGTTTAATATCTGTGGTATGTTTACTTTTGTGTGTCCACTATTTGTGGTTTGTCTACTTGTGTTAGTTCCCTAT
>JAMPIV010007967.1:0-92233 GCA_024509875.1 Oreohelix idahoensis
CAATATTCATATAATAAAATTCTGTACATATAACTTGTAATTAAAATTGATTGTGATTCCTGGTTCCCTTTGTATTTGAATCAGGACACATATTCATTCATGACAGCAATGAATACATATTGTTATTTGAAAAGTTATCAGTGACTCCTTTAAGATATCCTTATAACATCCCACTTCACCACAATCAGGAAGATCTGTTAACACAACTCACCCACGCTACATATTTCAGCAAACTCGATCTGTCTAGAGGCTATTGGCAGGTACCCCTCGCGAAGGCTGCGAAACCTCTTACAGCATTTAGCACCCCCAAAGGATTGTTTCAGTTCAATGTCATGTGCTTTGGCTTAGTGAACGCGCCCGCCACATTTGTGAGGATGATGAGAAGATTGTTAGGACATCGTTCAGATATTATTACATATATCGACGATATATGTTTGTTTCATGAGTCATGGGAGGATCACATGATGGGGTTATCTTCCCTATTGCAGTGTCTAAGGCAGCATAATTTAACGGCACGGCCGAGTAAAGTTTGCATAGGTTTTAAAGAGTTAAGTTTCTTAGGACATACTGTAGGTCATAAGCACCTGAAACCGGAAGATGTAACAGTTACAAAGATTTTACAGTTGCAGACACCTAAAACAAAAAAGCAAGTGAAAAGTCTAATTGGACTTGTGAATTTTTATCACAAGTTCATCCCTCAGTTCTCTTCCATTGCAGCTACACTTACCTCGCTAACGAGTAAGGGGATGCCAAATAGGGTCGTGTGGACACAAGATTGCGAGATAGCCTTATCTAGAATCAAGAGGGTGTTCTCTAGGAAACCCATCTTACTGATGCCAGATTTACGCAAACCCTTTGTTTTGCGGACAGACGCATCTTCTGTAGGAATTGGAGCTTGTTTAATGCAAGACCACCAGAGTACCTTACATCCAGTGATGTATGTGAGTCGGAAGCTGTTGCCGGCTGAGACTAGGTACTCCACGATTGAAAGGGAGTGCTTGGCAATTGTGTGGGCAGTTTCAAAGTTGTCCCGATATTTGATAGGTGCACATTTTGTATTACAGACAGACCATCGACCACTCTCATTTTTACAGTCGTCGAAATCGACAAGCTCGAAATTAACTCGTTGGGCTCTCTTACTGCAGCAGTACAAATTTACTGTTTTACCCCTAGAGGGTAAGCTCAACGTTGTAGCTGACACTCTGTCTCGTTTGTAGAATGATTGTTTTTTTTTTCTTGGATTTTTCCCCCACACGATGTTTCAGTGAGTATGCAAGATATGTGAAGACAAGAAGGATATGAATGTATACTTGGCTCAAAAGCTGGATGTTGGGTGTTTGGAGTGCGCCCAGCCACCTTCCAAAAGAAAAAAAAAACTTTGTTTTTTTTTCCCCGGGGGGGGGGGGGAGAGTAGATGTCACAGTGTGATTAAAACAGCTGTGGACTGGCGGTGCTCCGCTGGGGGCGGGTACATAATGTCAGTCGGGTGTGAGAGGTGTTCTCATACACTTAACTTAACAACACGAAACTGCGAGGTCAGCAGGTCAGGGGTGAATGCAAGGGGCGTTCTGATTGGGCAGTGAAGAAGGGAGAGCGACGAGGTTTTGGTGATGATGGCCGACTCGTATTGTCGAATGCAAGAGCATATTTAGTTGTGAGAAGATAAGGCATTCGGTTATCTGAGATTTTCATCAATGTGTTACACTTTGCTAACTACATATATTGTAGTGATTTTGTGGTGATAATTATTTGAATACATTAGACAGAGTTGGGAACATTGCTAGTGTTCGTTATTATTTGAATGCGTTCCACTCCACCCCTCTGTCTCTCATGTGTAGTATTTTTGAGGACTAAGGCATATGTGTATTTAATACAAAATACCCTGTGTCAATATCTCTATATTCATTGCCTACAAAAGAATCTGTGTGTAACAGTGGACCTTATGACAGAACCAGACAAGTGCCAGCGGAATAAGAGATGAGAAGAACCAGACAAGTGCCAGCGGAACAAGAGATGACAAGAACCAGACAAGTGCCAGCGGAACGAGAGATGACAAGAACCAGACAAGTGCCAGCGGAACAAGAGATGACAAGAACCAGACAAGTGCCAGCGGAACAAGAGATGAAAGGAAGACACTAGTGACCGATAGGACACACATTGAGGAAACATGTTGATAGCATTACAAGGCAGTCCTTGTTCTGTAATTCAAAGAGTAGAGAGAGGCAGATATAAACCAACAACACATGGAGAAGAGAACTGGAGATAGACATGAAAATGGTAAGGACAACGTGGAAAGAACTTGAGCTGATGGCACATGACAGGAGGACGTGGATTGAGTTTTTTGAAGGCTTATGTTCCTTGGTGGCTAAATGGTATTGATTGATTGATTGATTGATTGATTGATTGATTGATTGATTGATTGATTGATTGATTGATTGATTGATTGATTGATTGATTGATTGATTAATTGATATAGAAATGTGGGGATGTGATAGATTGCCTGAATTTGCCCGCAGTGGACAGGCTTATCTATCTAGTTGGGAACCGCGCTGGTGTAATGGTTACCACATTGCGCTGGCGATCAGGTGTTCAAGGTTCAAGCCCGGGCGTGGGCATTTGAACAAGTGTCATCGACCGGGATTTTGACTGAATAACCTGAATGGCTTCTGAGATAAACCCTCTCTGGATGGGAAGTAGCGAATCTCCTGACCGGGTTGGAAGGAAAGTCCACAGGTTCCCCACCCTCGCAATGACATGTCATTGGGCCGAAAGGCTGAAAGCCCAAGTGCCGCTGGTTAAGAAAAAAGAAAATTATTTCTGGATTAATCTATACTGAAGCACATTAAAAACGCACCACCTGTATAATCCAGGAACAGAGTGTGAAATGTAAATATAAGTGTTTACAGGTTTACATATTTGGAACCTTTATTCATTTTCCTATGAATCCATGCTGGTCATTAATTTGTACATTTGATTGTTATGAAATTCATTGCATTCTGTGCAGGCAAGGGAGAAAACCAAAAATGCAACCAATAAAAAAATTCATTCACACTATCCTCAGTATCTGGTATGTCCACCGTGTGCTTGCAAACAAGCTTGGCAGCGGCACCGCATGGAACGCACAAGTCTCTGAAGGAAATTCCGGGGAATCAAGTCCCATTCACGTGTAAGAGCAGCTTCGAGCTGTTGCAGATTAGCTGGAGAACCTTGCCTGTAGACTCTGCGTCCACGCTCGTCCCACAGATGTTCTATAGGGGACATGTCTGGTGATAGGGCAGGCCAATCAATCGTCACAATGTTCTGCTGCTGTAGATATTGCTGCGTAATGCATGCGGTGTGTGCACGTGCGTTATCCTGCTGGAGAAGCTGCAAGTCTGGATAATTTGTGAACGCAGGAGCAACCAATGCATCCAGAACCTCATCTCGATATGTCACAGCATTAACATTTCCACGCAAGACGTGAAGAGGCAAGCGATGGTGAAAACTGAATCCTCCCCAAATGTGAATACTGCCACCTCCAAATTGGTTGTGCTGACGAATACAGCAATCTGCAAAGCGCTATCCACACCGTCGCCAAATCCGCATACGTCCATCAGCAAAGGATATGTTGAATCTACTCTCGTCTGTAAATAGGACAACATTCCACTGCAGTCTAGTCCATCTGACATGTTGCTCTGCCCATTGCAGGAGCTGCTGACGATGTCTGTGAGTCAAGTTTGGCCCAACATAAGGTCGTCTTGCAGTAAGGCCTGTATCTCTGAGTCGTCGTATGACTGTGATTCGAGAGACTTGCCCACGTCTACCTACTATTGCTCTTGCTGTTTGACTTGCCGGGAGAGAACGATTCCTTAGGTAACTCAGCACAATATGACGATCTTGCGCAGGGGTAGTAACTCGTGGTTGGCCACTCCGAAGTCTATCCCGGGCACTGCCAGTGGTTCCGTAACGTTCATTGAGACGTACAATAGTGCTGTGATGGCAATTCATCCTTCTGGCTGTGATAAAATTACATTGATACACCGATAAAATTATTATTTGTAAGTATAAAGTTAAGATATAGTAGAAATAAAAATATTTGGGTTGTGACGCGTCTTCTTCCCCCACGCCAGTCGTCGCGTTGACTTTAGCAAGACAGAAACGTAGTGAAAGGGTACTATCGTTTGCCAGTGACCTTGGACCTATAGGTAACAATTTTGACAGAACAAGCCTTGTTTCGGACCAAAAGAAGGAAAAAGGAGGAGAGAGGAAATGTATTTTTAGACTGCGCCTTTTGACACTAGTTGGTCTGAAACACACAACATTGTAGGAAACGCGGGCGATATTGTTAGCGGCAGAGGGAAAAATACGCCATAACACCAAAATTTGTTCGTTCGATAGTCATGCAGTTTGGCATTTAACCACACCCCAGCCCTCCTCTCTTGCAAAATGGTACATTTTATGACGTCACAGACTGTTTGTTTCGTTTTGAAAAACGCAAAAGCGGGAAAGAGATGGCGTGTTTATGTAATGTTAGAAATTGAAACACAAGATGGAAAATATATGAAATTCTTTAATTCCAGATAGAGGGCCATAAAACTTAGTTAGTTTGATAGCTTATCTTCTCCTGAGAAATAATATGTTTAAAAATACAAAATCCCCCAGATAATAAGAAAGTTATTGACAAAATACTGTATTGGTTAGTGCAGACAGACCAACAGACACTCGTCGCTGCATTCACTAACGCTTACTTTTTGGACGCGTTAAGGGAAATGAGACAAGCAAGGGTACATGTAATCTGATTGGGGGGGGGGTAGAAAGAGGGAGAGATATTATGGGTGGGATGGCCCTAAAACTAAATATATTTAGCAGTGGACAGTCAAGAAGTGAGTGAGAGGAAGACTTGTTAGGCCAAAAAGCAAGTCTGTTTTTAGCTTTTAATGCCAAAATGTGACCGACGTACAATTGAAATTGGGCTGTAATTTGAACTTTAATTTTCAAATTCAAATTGAAAAGCTTAGTAGTAGATTCTCATTGGCCAACGCATTTTATAATAGGGAAAACTTAGAAGGCTGGACGCCATTTGCCTAAGAAACTGTCCAGTGTCAGGACGATGTACTAATGTAAAGAAATTAAAAACTATATTAATTCAATACAAGATTCATAGTCACGCATGCAGCAGTGCTGAATCTGTGCCAGTCATCGTTCCTGTATTTATTTCTTGAATCTGTGGTAAGATAGACATTATTAACAATTATTTATAATATCTTCTTCTTCGTACACTCTCAGACGTCCACTTGAATGTTCTCAAAGAAAGCAGTAGTCAGTTTGAGGCTATTTGAATCCCCGTAAAGCTTTTCAACGAAAGGAGCTGGATTTATATTATTAATTGTGTTGTTTGAATTGGGAAATGAAGATATTTTACGACTGTAAGTAAATAAATCATTAGTAGACTTATGCAAAGCCTATTTGTTGCTCCACCCTATTATCAGACTACCAGAGGTGTAGAACAAAGAGATTTTGTACATTATCATCAAGGATCATGTCACCTATCTTATTTTATGGAAAAGATCATGGATAATTGTAGAGATGTTGTAGCCAGTAGAGGAGAGGACATTAAAAACTGGTACAAACTGTTACAATATTGAGGTGGATGTGCTGGGTCGGTCAGAAAGAGCTGACCCTAATCTTTTCTGTTAAATGTATTATTAATTGTGCATTTGATGGAATTGATATATTGTTAAGACAAGCCTTGATCTTCATGTTACAGGGTTTGTTACTGGCACTACGCTAGTGCCAGCTTCCTGAAAATATTGAATTGTGTGTCAGTGGAGGGGGCTGTCGCAATACAAGCGCTATACCCCTGGACCTGTAGTCTTGGTGTCAGCTTCCTACCAAGATTACCTCAGGAAGATCGAGACAGTGGCTGTCGGCCGGACATACAACTATCAACTAACGTCACGGGCCAGTTAAGTACAACAGACCTGGCCCGGAACATTTTATCAACTAACCACCACTTTATAGAAACTGTTTAACATAAAAATCAATTAACCACAAATAAGTGCAGAAAATAAATAGAATTCTTGTGAAGAAAGATAGGGTGTGATGAACACATCCCGACCAGCACTCCAGTAACAGTGTAGTGAGATTAAATTAGATCAACACCATTAAGTATAGATCCTAGAATGTGTATGGACAGATGGTCCTTTTAGTTAATTAAAATTTCATATATATATATATATATATATATATATATATATATATATATATATATATACTATATATATATATATATATATATATATATATATATATATATATATATATATATATATATATATATATATATATATATATATATATATATATATATATATATACTTTTTGCAAATCCTAAATACTTTGAAACCTGAAAACAGATCTGACTTTATCCAACTGGATCTTTAGAGAGCTCAGAGTTTATAAAGATATCCTCTTAGAGTTTATAAAGATATCCTCTCAGAGTTTATAAAGATATCCTCTCAGAGTTTATAAAGATATCCTCTCAGAGTTTATAAAGATATCCTCTCAGAGTTTATAAAGATATCCTCTCAAAGTTTATAAAGATATCCTCTCAGAGTTTATAAAGATATCCTCTCAACTTGAGAGTTGCCTACGGCGGATATAAGGTAAAGGTAGACTTATTGAAGATACGGTTGTAGAGGAGTAGGTACATGTATTACATACTGGCTTATACTAGGTTTGATTTGTTTAAAGTGGGATGACCACTTCCCTTCTTTGATGCCTCTTTGAACCTTTCCTTTATTCAAGAGGTACCCATTTATAACTGGGTAGACTGGAGCGTGACACGGCTGGCGTTCGAACCCAGTCTCTTTACCTCGAGAAGCAAGAGCTCTAATCACTTTGCCACTCGAACTATCAAATGTGGACCAATCAGGGAGGGAGGAATGACTGAAGCCCGCATGCCTCATCTCTCAAAATGCCACTGCCTCTTACTATTAAAACAATCTGCGTTCTTTAAAGAGTGGCGCTCACGTGTTAATATATTAGCAGGGTAAAGCATTTCACCTTTACCTGACAAGCCATTCTACTTGTCCTCTTCTCCCCCCCCCCCCCCCCCCCCCCCCCCCCCCCCCCCCCCCCCCCCCCTCCCCCCCCCCCCCCAACCTTTCCACCACCTCTCCTTTCTTTACATTGACCCTCTACTCTCACTGCTGGTGATTTCAAATGTTTTCTCTCTTCGTAACTTTTCTGTAAAACGCGTTTGCAAGCCGGCAAGTCCGTTGAGATACAAAGCTTCCAAATTGTTGAAGACTTTCACATCTCCCGCAACCAAAAACATTTTTACCTGATAAATCTTATTTCGCGTCCTGTTTTGTTTTACACGTTAATAAAAAACATGACAATTTTGAAGACATACGTATTGTTAAATAAAATAATTTAATCATAAACAGAGTTTATTGAATTATTAATAACAGTGTCGGGTGTGCTGTTATTGTTAACAAAATGTTAATATTATACTGTTTGTTACCTTTTAGCTCACCGTCCAGCACTTGCCTTCAACAAGTAAACGCCACGACTTTCTGTCCTGTACCATTCGTTAAATGTTTCTCCATGTGTCCCGTATCTTCTTAATATAAATGTCTAATTGTACTTTCTCCATGTGTCCCGTATCTTCTTAATGTAAATGTATAATTGTACTTTCTCCATGTGTCCCGTATCTTCTTAATGTAAATGTCTAATTGTACTTTCTCCATGTGTCCCGTATCTTCTTAATATAAATGTCTAATTGTACTTTCTCCATGTGTATGTGTTTGTGTATGTATATGTGTTTTGTTTATTTTTTTTTTTTTTTGGTCTCCCTCTATGTACCTTGGAGCCGCGGTGGCGCAGTGGTTAGTGCACTTGGTTCCTAGCTCTGTGGTCCATGGTTCGTCCCCACTTGAGGTGGGATTTTTTAGACCGCAAACGGCCCCGGGATCGACCCAACCTTATGAATAGGGTACCAGAACAACACTGGGAAGGTTAAGGCGGCCGGCGTGATGCTGACCACGTCATCCCTAGTGTGCCGATGGTCAAGAAAATATGGGCCTAAAACCAGATTCCTAATATGCCTCAATGGGCGTGTAACGGGACCCTTTACTGTTTTTTTTTTTTTCTATTTACCTTAACCTGGATATGCCTGAACAAGAATAATAACAATAATTAATAACTTTTCTTATAATACTTTCAACTTTTTTTTTTTTTTTCAAATGTGTGGTCTGTCCAACGCAAGCGTCTTCCCTTACCTGTTGTTCCATTGCTACTTACCTGTTGTTCCATTGCTACTTACCTGTTGTTCCATTGCTACTTACCTGTTGTTCCATTGCTACTTACCTGTTCATTACACCATTCTCACATTAGTGGTCTTGTCATTCAGTTTCAATCCTTCAGTTCTAATAAGCGTCCTTTTATGAAAGTTTGTATCTTTCTGGTTGTCATTGTTTTCTGTTCTCCTTGTTGCACAGCCATACAATAAAACTAACTTGACATTTGAGCTGGAGATTCCGATTTTCCTGTTGATTTCTTTCGATTTCCGTGTATTTCCCAAAGCAAAGAAAGCTTCTGTTACCTTTTCAAATTCTTATTTTGAGATCATTGTCTGTCTCTCTCATTGTCTGTCTCTCTCATTGTCTGACTGTCCAACTTTGTCTATATTGCTGTCAAGATGTATTGTTCAACATCTTATAGAGATGTATCACTCACAGACAGACAATGAGAGAGAACGAACGAACGAACTTTAACATTAACTACTTATAAGCATGACATAACATATATTGAAAAGTACAAACATCGTCATTAGAACCTACAGTTGATATTATAAGAAAAGATAATCCTATTAGGGGGGCATGTAATCAGAACTCATAGAGTATTCGAAAAGTCTACGATTGTATGAATAGGGACTGAGGTTGTGTCTTAGGTTATATGGAAGATAATTCCAAAGATGAGCAGCAGAGTACGCTAAGCTTTTCTTGAATAAGTCAAGCCTAGGCTTGGGTACTTGCAATCTGTTAAAGCGTAGACTGCGTCTTTCATTGTAATTGAACATTGGCCACAGATATGCTGGAGCATTGTGTGACAGGATTTTGTGAACAAATTTAGCTTTGTTAAACAGAAGGCGCTTTCTTGGAGATAGACAATAAGAGAGACAGACAACGAAAGAGACAGACAATGAGAGAGAGACAGTCAGATAATGCGAGGTACAGACAATAAGAGAGACAGACAATGAGAGAGACAGACAATGAGAGAGACGGACAGTGAGAGACACCACCTACGACTTTCCTCCCATGCTTTGCAGTAGTGGTCCAACAGTGGCCTTAACGCAAGCGTATCTAAAATGAGTCGTCAAAAGTTGCATACCTTCGCACAAGATTACTCTTGGCAGAGTTGTAGATAGAAGGGTAACGACGCTTCTATCTCAAGTTGGTTTCACAGAATATTTTCAGAAGTCAAGAACAATGCTGCATAGGGCAGATCAATTGTTAACTTATATCTGATCCGTCGCCTTTTGTGAAAAATTAAGCAATGGTTTTAGCCCGTTCAAGCTCCCAGCTGGTGTAAATCCAGCGAAGTTCTTTTCTCAGAATTTGCTCTATATGTGTAAATATATGTCTAGATGTATATATATAAAAGAGTCTTCCTCATACGTTTGCTTTCATACGTATAATAACTGAATCAACTATGATTGTTATGTTTTAAAATAACATGTAACAAATTTAATAATCGATTAGTTTTAACAGGTTAAAATAGAGATGAAATTATGGTGAATTTTAGATGAAAGTTTTATCTTCATAGAGACTAGAAAGAGGAATGTTAATATTCTTTGCTGTTGCCTTTTAGTAAGCACTTGGCTTAGCATCGATGACTACTGCAGCCGTAGTTTTGTCAATTCTTCGGTGATGATGACACTTCACAGTCTGATGGCTTTGTTCTACGAACAGTCTGATAGTTTCGTTCCACGAACTTTAAGCAAAAATAAAAAGAATAAATGCCTCTGTTAAGTACATTTGTGGGCTGCAAATTAACAGGCGCATTGTCTCGCTGTTCACCCACCAATGTTAGCCTCTCTGAATAATTATATTCTTAAGTATACAAAGCGTAACTCCAGGAAGATGATTAGAAATCACCAATATTATTCTTCTGGGTATTAAACTGGGAAAATATGTGCTTGGACAGCGTGAAAGCAATGATTTGCCTGAATTACAATTAACAAGGTATAAATATCTCACAAAATGAAATGATACACTTGAGGCACATGTGATGTAATCATCACTCATAACTCGGAATCTGGGGGGTCGCTGCTGCTTCCGCGTTTCTGAGCGAATTAGCATAAAACAAACACCAGCGCTTGATGTAGTGGTTTATGAACATACTATTTTCATATGTTGAGGTTGCCAGCCTTTTATATATATCTACTTAGCAAGGAAAACATGTCAAATTCACATTTGTAAAATAAATGTTCACACATACCCCAAAGTAACTTTTGGGAACACAATCTCCTGGCACAGTTTAAAATGAACACAGCACTTAGGATGCTTTCGAATCACTTGGTCTGGAAATTTTGTATTTCTCTTATGACGGGTGATCTGATTCCTTAGGTCTCCAGTCTTTCTATCTAAAAAATGCGGGTTTACGTTTTTAAGCTTTAAAGTTGCCCAAATATTTCGATCTGTCACTTTTAATTTTGGAATCCTTTGTCCGATTCTTCTCTCGCTGGCTCTGGTGAATTGCTAGCTTGACGTGGCAATGCATTCTGATCTGTGACTCCGATTTCGCTAGATTATATTTCCAATTCACAGTTCAAAATCGCAGATTGTACTTCTGTCATAAGATGGATTTTGGTGCGACCTCTTTCCGATCTCTCTTTCACTACGGCAGTATCAGTTACAATTTTGTACTGATTTTTTGGCAATGTTTTCAAAGTCGCACCCTGTTCTTTCTGTTTGCTATGTAGCAGAGAGTCTGTTTGTTCAAACATTTGACACCCCTTGTTGGTGATAATATATTGCGTTTGCCAAGGTGCGGCAAAGATTAGGCCAGGCGGCGACAGATAAGAGATTAATCGTCTGTGCGACACATTCTGGACAGCCAAGCATGACATAATCGTTTCCGGTACACCTTGTTACAAAGAGATTAATTTACATGAAAGTAATGATTTGTCACATCTTACACACATTGTCGTGTGAGGTTACCGATGCGTTCGTGAGTTGGTACACGGGACAATCGGATGTTTACAGCCCATTTTCAGAAAAGTAATGTTTGAAATTTTTTACTAGATGAGTCATGCAAAAAAGTCAAATCAGATTGGCTGATCATTTGAGCTCCATAACAAACAGAGCGGGGTAGGACGGTGAATATCTGACGCTTCAGTCTGTCTGGTTCACTGTGAAATTCACGCTGCCAAAGAAACCAGACTTGCCAGTAGTTAGAATTCAGAATTTCCATTTAACAGACCGGACACCTTTCATTGGAGTATTCATCAGGACTTACAATTCAGCCCAGGAAATCTCTAACATTTTAAATAAGGAAAACCGGAATATCTGAGGAAACTGAAACACACGGAGTCAGAGAAGGAATTATCTTATTAAATAAACGACACCCCAGACGCGTGTAAGAGGCCGATTCAAGTCTTTTTTATTCATCTGAGCAAAAATGTATGTGAGCCAGGATTGGCTTATTGGTGGTACCAGCAGAAAATACTATCTCTGGAACAAGAAGGGAAGAATGGCCTACGCTTTAAGACGAGGGACCAACTTTGTAGACTCTTCTTGACATTTCTGGGAAACGAGCTACACTCGACAACCTTGACCAGCGACGAGCGTGAGCAGTGTAAAAAAAAAAGACCAATCAGCGAGAGCAGAAACTACTATTGGCAGCTAAGTGCTAAATATCCGCTGCCAAAGTTAACTTTTTCTTTCATCGACTCTACTTTAAATTAATGATGAAACTTTTCTCCTAAACTATTCAATTATTTTCAAAATGTTAAAAGTTAAGTGATTATTAAATGTTGTTATTTGTAATTTTTACAAATTTAACTTCGATTTAATCATTTTAAATGTACTGCATGTTTGTCTCATTCAGTTTGCTACACACACTCTAAACAGAGCTATACCAGAATAATAAGAATTCCATTGAGTAAATCAGAGGTGGGGGCTTAACGAGTTAAAATTAATCATTGCTTAATTCTTCACGAAAGTGGTATAGAATTAACGTGCTCAGCCAAAGCAGCATTGTTTTCGCTTATCTGAATATCTTGTGAAGACTCAATTTGTAATAGAAGTGTCATTACCCGTCTATCTACATCTCTGCCAAGAGTAATCTTGTGCAAATGTAGACACCTTTGAAGCCCATATTAGATACTCTTGAGTTTTGGCCACTGTTGAACCACTACTGCAAAGCAGGGGAGGCAATACCGTCACAACGTCCGACGAATTTTCCAATGAGAACTACTGTGTATCCCTCTCAAATCGAGCCAATCGTAAGCTCTTTAAAACTATCTGGGTCGGGGTGTTAAAACATAATATCCCTCTCGTGTTTTAAAATATTACATTTTAAAATTCCAACGCGTGACCTCTTTTAGATATGGCTGTAATACTTCCGTTTGCATCTTTATGCAAACTCCCAAACAAATCTGTGAACGTATTCCTGTCTAGATACTTTTCGCCAATATTGTCTCCCCAGACAGATTATCTGTATTATTGATACAGAGATGGACCAGTGGAAACTATTATCTCATTTTCACCTGAGTTTTCGCACACCCAACACGGCTCTCTCAGACTGAAAATAAGGTTTTTCTTTTCATCGCTCGTGAGCGACCATAATGTGTCAATAGAGATTGACTCTATCAAAGGTGGCCAGACGCCTAAGGTGATAAACGTATTATCCGTTGACCGGTCTAATTACTCTGGTATTATTACGAATCACCTGGCGGAACGTAAACAAGTATATATATATATATATATATATATATATATATATATATATATAGACTGTATCCTGTAATCGCCCAAGGTGACGTGCTTGTCCTCTTGTGTTCCAAAAACAATCAGAAGAAAGTAAAAAAGCAAAGCATGAAAAAAACGAACAACTAAAACAATTTTTAAAATTACTTCTATTGTTCATAAGTCAAACTAGATTTTGCAGCTTTTTTACAAGTCATGATTACACCTCATCAATATTAGTATGTACATTTTGTAAACTTAGATGTGCCATAATACTGGATCTTGTTAAACCATGAACTAAACTCCACCCCAATTCAATTACCAATGCTGGTGGTTTGTCCTAGAATGTTTTACCTGGAAGTCGCATTACTATGTAACTTTCAAAATAAATCTTTACTCCTTGGTTAAATTACTACGCCACAATGACACATGCATGAATTGTTGCAGGCTCTCCCCGTGGTATGAGAGATAGAGGAGAACCAAAAAAATAAAACTCGCGGAGAAGAGAACTGGCAACACATTAGACAGGGGCAAATAAAATATGGAAATATCTTGAACGGATGGCACAGGAAATGAAAGCTTTGAATGTCTTTCTTGAAGTCTTGTACTCCACAGTGTGCTGAAAGGTAACGAACTAATCTACCTCTCTTTCACTGGGTATTCCAGAAAGACGCCTAACTTGTAATTCTATCAAAAGGTGTTATCCGTGTGTGTGCTAACCATCTCCAGCGATTTCTCCTCCATGTCTCGTGTCACTGGCACTTGCTTTGTTCGTGTCATCAGTGTCACATTGGTGATCCTTTCCTACCGTTGCAATGTTTCTTTGTATTTACGAAAGTTGTAACTTCTAGTTACAAAATTTACGCTGTTATTGTTATTGTTGAACATAATCGTCATCATTGCACTCCGGGCAAACCCATAGGTGATCAGTCGCCCTCAGTATATGTCAAAGAGTGTGAATGCTAACTGTTACTGTAGCTCCCTGGTTGTATACACGATGGAAGCATCCTCTTATGGTGAAAATACAGTGATACAACGTTAAAATATCTCCAATTATAAAGAGAACAGGTAAAATAACACGCAGGGATAAAAATATAGGCAAGATTTACCGAGGCTTCTTCACCTACGCCAGCGCTTTCTACCGCCATTGAAACTAACTAGTTGGAACATGCAGACTAAACGGTTTACCCTTTTAGACGGGAGGGAAACGGAGATAAAAGAAAAAAATTATGACGGTCTGAACACGTGTTTGAATCTAAAATGCTAAAAGACGCAATTTGTAGTTTAAAGGAAAAAAATCACGCCACTAGTTGACACAATGTAAGGAATTGGTAGAAAAATGACCTTAGCTCTTGTTAGAAACAGTCGTATATTGGACGTTTTACCGTAATTGGTCGTTTTAATTTGAATATAGCGGCAAATGCCATACCCGAAGGTTCAAAAACAAATTTCAAAAAACTAACCTTGAGAAAAGTAGGTTTTTCTTTAATAATAAAGTTATGAAAATAAAACCTAGCTAGTTTGATAGCCCATCTTGCGCAGAGAAATAATATACTTTTAATTATACAGACGGACAGATAACACGGAAGATATTGACGAAAGACTGTATTGTTCAAATCAGACTAGCGAACAGTTTTTTGTGCATATTTTCACTAAAGTTACATTTTGGCGTCCTTGAGCCTAAAAATGCAAAAATCAAACTGCAATGAACTAGGGGGCAAAGTCGGAGGATAGTAGCTAAAAATAACTTAGCATAGGATCTTAGAAGTAGGGGAGAGCAAAAATTTATGTAGTTTTTTCATGTAGTTAGTCCAAAAAACAAGTGTAAGTTTGGGAAAAATACTACATACTAGACTGAGACTGGACTGAAATTTGACTTTTAGTTTGAATATTTGAAAAAGTTAGAGGGGAAGTCCGCTGATTGGACAAAAGCATTTATATTATTGAATGAGAGACGCATGCTTGTGCCATTGTATAGAAGACTGTCCATTGACACAGTTCGTTACTGCTAGAGGTGATTTCCAGGAATTATTAAATAAAAATCAGTGGGACGCCCTAATCTAGCCAGCAGCTCAGCTGAGTTTTGTTAGTACTAAGTAACTGTGTTCTCAATTCTGAATTGTGGTAAGGGAAAAAGCATTTATCTTGTTTATTTTAATATTTTGAGTGATTGATACTGCCATATCATGAAAAATGATTACGACAAGTGAGTGCTTGCTCTAGGTCCCCAGCAGCAGTCCAGGGCCTAGAGACAAACAAATAATATATGAAAACCTATCTAAAACTATGGAAGGCGGATCTATAATTGAGATCAGTGGGAACATATCACCCACCTTATTGAATGGAAGAGGAAACTATTGAACATATTTCGGATGCAATGCAGTCTTGGGAAACTGGTACTATTTGATAACAACTGGGTGAGATGTGCTAAGTTGGTCAGAGAGATCTGACCCAATCTGTGTAATGTTGTTTTGCTGTGTTGTGTGTAAGAGTGGCGCAGTAAACAGAGTGTTGACACATGGCACAAATTTTGGTTTCAGAGTTTCTGATCTGGCACTACGATTGTGCCAGATGCTTTTGTAGAAGTACAAGAGCGGATGTCTGTGCAGCCTAACATTTTACTCCAGCTACTGAGAGGAGTGGGCCACAAGAATTCTGTACTACATCGTTACAGACCAGTTAAGTGCAAACCTGGCCTGCTGTAGATTCATCAACTGTGTCCACCATCAATAAAGAAATGAAATCTTGTTATATAAACATTAACATCAGTCCATATGTCAAGGAAACTGAACTTTGTAACCATAGATTGGGCATGATGACGCCACCCCAACTAAACATCCAGTGCTAGTTTTTCCCAAGACATTGTAGATATTATTAATATTAACCATCGTAATAATATACCTATGTACAAAAATTTCATTTGATTATGCAATATATATATGCATTTTATTGATAAATACATATTATTTCATATGTTCTGACCAAAAGAAAAAATTGGTTCACGACTAATAAATTAAAAAAATTTTCAAACTTAAACTATAACAGCCAGTGTTAGTTCAGTTTATCATAGAGTTTATTATTATCATTATTAGACTTAGAATTTACATGTGTGTGTCTGTGTATTTTATTACCTACACATTACATTTCAGTACCCTAGACTTTTAACGTAGCTAACATTCATTATAGTAGAATAGGTCTGTTTGAGGTCGTAAGTGGTAGCAGAAAGGCCTTCTGTAACTCACATAAACTTTTATCTCAGGAGCCTTCACAGCTGACCTCATCCAGTACACTAGGAAACATAACAACCATACAATAACATCAAAAACCACTACACCTCTCACACGCCCATCTCTGCTAGCCTGACGTTTGATGCCAAATTCCAAGTCTCAACCTTAATGATTCATCTACTGCAGCGTCATTCTCTAACATGTGATCATTAATTGTTCTCAGGATCTCTCCCTTATCCACATCCAATGTCCCTACTGTTGGTGCTCTTGATGCTAGTCTGTCAGCTCTCTAATTACCGCGTACACATGCATGACCAGGACAGTAGATCCACATCAGATCCTGCAGATTCGAGGCTATTATGACGGTGTAACGGCAATTTTATAACACATACTCCCGTAGAGGAGTGAAGTGTTTGGGACTTTATTATATTAGGTCCACCTTTTTTATGAGGTGGGGTGACAAGTTTACTTTCTCGCTGCCTTTGCCTTTCCTTAAAAAACAGAGTCAGGTACCAATTTGCAGCTGGTAGACTGAAGCGTGACGCTACAGCATTTTGAACCTGGTACCTGTGCCACGACATGACAGTGCATGAAGGTGCATTTTCATTGGTGGATAAAACGAAAAAGGATTAGACTCGTAGACGCCATTTTGATTCGTGAGTTATTACATGCTTATGTGTACATGTTTACACAGTTAGTCCACGGTAGGTCTGTGAACACACAATTACTTTCCCCGTATGTCAGGTCAAAGGCGTAAATCTTTTTTGTCCTGTTGCCAACTTGCTGTATGCCCCTGGTGGTCACTTTGTTTTGAGTTGCGTTTACTTCTCCGCGAACTTAACTTTAATATCTAGTCATGTCGCGTGCATCATCTTGAGGTTCAGGCGATCATGTGCCTCAACTTTATTTGTTTTTAACTTTGTCCTGAATTGTAAGAGGGAGCTGCAATTTACGTTCTCTAGCCAATGGTGTCGCATTGGCTGCTGTAAGCCCGTGTTGTTGTTGTAGGATTTCTGTATGTTGTTGTAGGATTTCTGTGTTGTTGTGTGTTGTTGTTGTTGTTGTAGGATTTCTGTGTTGTTGTTGTAGGATTTCTGTGTTGTTGTTGTAGGATTTATGTGTTGTTGTTGTAGGATTTCTGTGTTGTTGTTGTAGGATTTCTGTGTTGTTGTTGTAGGATTTCTGTGTTGTTGTTGTAGGATTTCTGTGTTGTTGTTGTAGGATTTCTGTGTTGTTGTTGTTGTAGGATTTCTGTGTTGTTGTTGTAGGATTTCTGTGTTGTTGTTGTAGGATTTCTGTGTTGTTGTTGTAGGATTTCTGTGTTGTTGTTGTAGGATTTCTGTGTTGTTGTTGTAGGATTTCTGTGTTGTTGTAGGATTTCTGTGTTGTTGTTGTAGGATTTCTGTGTTGTTATTGTAGGATTTGTGCGTTGTTGTTGTAGGATTTATGTGTTGTTGTTGTTTGATTTATGTGTTGTTGTTGTAGGATTTATGGGTTGTTGTTGTTGTTGTTGTAGGATTTATGTGTTGTTGTAGGATTTCTGTGTTGTTGTTGTAGTGTGTTTGTTGGGATTGGGGTGTTGTGGGGTTTCTGTGTTTGTTGTTTGGGTTTTTTTTGGGTGGGGTGTTGTTGTTGTAGGATTTGTTGGTTTTGTTGTTGTTTAAGGTTGTTGTTTTTTGAATTTGTTGTTGTTGTTTTGTTGGGGGTTGTGTGTTGTTGTTGTAAGGGTGTGGTTGTTGTAGGTTGTTGTGTAGGTGGTTGTAGGATTTTCTGGTTGTTGTTGTAGGTCTGTGTTATTTGTGTAGGATTTCTGTTTGTTTGTTGGGGTGGTGGGTTGTTGGGGGATTTCTGGGTTGTTGTTTTCCTGTGTTGTTGTTGGGGGGGTTTTGGGGATTTCTGGGGGTTGTTGTGGATTTCTGTTGGATTTTCTGTGTTGTTTTGGGTGTGTTGGGGGGGGGGTGGTTGTTTGGGGTTTTGGTTGGGGGTTTTGTGTTGGTTGTTGGGATTTGGATTGGGGGTTGGTTGTTTGTTGTTAGGATTTGTTGTTGTTTGGTGTTGTGGTTTGTTTTGGGTGTTGGTTGTAGGTTTGGTTGTTGTGGGGGGTAGGGGTTTTTGGTGGTTTGTTGGTGGTTTTTGGATTTTGTGTTGTTTTGTTGGGGGATTTCTGTTGTTGTTGTAGGATTTTTGGGGTTTTTTTTGTTGTTGTAGGATTTTTGTGTTGTTGTTGTAGGATTTTTGTGTTGTTGTTGTAGGGTTTCTGTGTTGTTGTTGTAGGATTTCTGTGTTGTTGTTGTAGGATTTCTGTGTTGTTGTTGTAGGATTACTGTGTTGTTGTTGTAGGATTTCTGTGTAATTGTTTTAGGATTTCTGTGTTGTTGTTTTGGATTTGGGGGTGGGGATTTTGTGTTGTAAAGGTTGTGGGGGATTGGTGTGTTGGGGTTGGGGATTTGGTGTTGTTGTTGTAGGGTTTGTGGGATTTGTTGGGGGATTTCTGTGTTGTTGTTGTTGGTGTTTGGGTAGTTTGTTTGGGTTGTTGGATTTTTGTGTTGTTGGGGGTTGTTGGGGGTTTTTTGTTGTTGTTGTAGGGATTTTGGGTGTTGTTTACTTTTGTTGTAGGGATGTTTTTTTTTTTGTTGTGGATTTAGGATTTGTGGTTGTTGTTGTGGGGTTGTTTTGGATTTTGTGTGTGTGTTGTGGTTGTGGTGTTTCTGTTTTTGTTTTGTTGTAGGATTGGGTGTGTTGGGGGGGGGTGTTGGTGTGTCTGTGGGTGTTGTGGTAGGATTTATGGTGGGGTTGTTGTGGTTGTTTTGTGTGGTGTTGGGTTGTTTTTGGTGTGTGGTTGGGGGGATTTTGGTGTTGTTGGGTTGTGTTGGTTTTTGTGTTGGGGGGTTTTTTTGTTGGGATTTTGGGGTTGGTGTTGTTTTTTGATTTGTTTTTTGGTGTTTGTGTTTTTGGGGTTGTTGTTGTGGTTTGGGGTGTTGTGTTGTTGTAGGATTTGTGTGTTGTTGTTGTTTATGTTTTGGGTAGGTTGGTTTTTTTTTGTAGTTGTGGTTTTTACTGTGTTGTTGTTGTTGATTTGTGTGGTTGTTGTATTTTGTTGTTGTGTGTTGTTTGTTGTAGGATTTTTTGTGTGTTGGTTGTTGGTTGGGGGTCTGGTTTGTAGGATTTTGTGTTTGAATGTTGTGGGGGGGTTGTATTTCCTGGGTTGTTGGGCTTTGTTTTGTTGATTTTTTTTTGTTGTTGTAGGATTGGTGTGTTTTGTTGTAGGATTTTGTTAGGGTTTGGGTGTGTTGGTGGGTGTGTTGTTTTTTTTTTGGGTGTTGGGTTGGTTTGGGGGGGTTTTTGGGTTTTTTGGGGGATTTGTTGTGTTGGTTGTTGTAGGATTTCTGTTTTGTTGTTTTGATTTCTGGGTTGTTGTTAGGATTTTTTTGTTTTTGTTGGGGATTTGTGTTGTTGTTTGTTGTTTTTATGTTTTTCTGTGATTTTTGGTTGGGTGTTGTTTGTGTTGGTGTTTAGGATTTTATGTTGTTTGTTGTGGTTTTTGTGTTTGTTTTAATTTCTGGGTGTTGTGGATTGTTGTTGTTTGTGTAGAGGATTTCTGTGTTGTTGTTGTAGGATTTCTGTGTTGTTGTTGTAGGATTTCTGTGTTGTTGTTGTTGTTGTTGTTGTTGTTGTAGGATTTATGTTGTTGTTGTTGTTGTAGGATTTCTGTGTTGTTGTTGTAGGATTTCTGTGTTGTTGTTGTTGTAGGATTTCTGTGTTGTTTGATTTTGTGTTGTTGTTAGGATTTGAATGTGTTGTTTGATTTTGTAGGTTGTAATTGTAGGATTTCTGTTTACTGTGTTTTTGTTTCTGTGTTGTTGGTGTAGGATTTTGTGGATTTTGAGTGTTGTTGTTGTTGTAGGATTTCTGTGTTGTTGTTGTAGGATTTCTGTGTTGTTGTTGTAGGATTTCTGTGTTGTTGTTGTAGGATTTCTGTGTTGTTGTTGTTGTAGGATTTCTGTGTTGTTGTTGTAGGATTTCTGTGTTGTTGTTGTAGGATTTCTGTGTTGTTGTTGTAGGATTTCTGTGTTGTTGTTGTAGGATTTCTGTGTTGTTGTTGTTGTTGTAGGATTTCTGTGTTGTTGTTGTAGGATTTCTGTGTTGTTGTTGTAGGATTTCTGTGTTGTTGTTGTAGGATTTCTGTGTTGTTGTTGTAGGATTTATGTGTTGTTGTTGTAGGATTTCTGTGTTGTTGTTGTTGTTGTAGGATTTCTGTGTTGTTGTTGTAGGATTTATGTGTTGTTGTTGTAGGATTTACGCCGCAGGCGACCTTTGTCTTTACTGACTGTGTGTGGTGCACCACTCTGAGTGGGGACCTCCCAGTACCAAAGACTGCTGTGCCCGTCACAGATTTTGCTCCTTTCCTCAGACCTACGGGTCCTGAGAGTTCCTCTATAAATGCCTTTGTGCAGATGAGGAAGGACATCCCTCGAAACCTTCGGGTATATGAGGCTCTGTCCATTTTGGCTGGAATGACGTCTCGATGGTTCGGAGGTTTTATAGCGAATATGAGTACACATGAGGGCAAGTTCGGGCACAATGGGCTAATCACCTGTTTGCCAAGTCACTTCGATTACATGTCCCGCCCATGGGCCTTGTGCACTTGGGTCACCTCTACACCTCGTTTCACGGGGTAGAAGAGGTTACGATTATGATGATGATGATGATGTTGTAGGATTTCTGTGTTGTTGTTATAGGCTTTCTGTGTTGTTGTTGTAGGCTTTCTGTGTTGTTGTTGTTGGATTTCTGTGTTGTTGTTGCAGGATTTTTGTGTTGTTGTTGTAGGATTTATGAGTTGTTGTTGTATGATTTCTGTGCTGTTGTCTCTATATCCCCATCTTGGTCTTCACCGTGCCTTGAACCTAGATCTTCTACCGTTGTCAGCGCGTTGCGGTAATTGATCGAGCTTTATTCTCATGAAATGACCAAACCACTTAATTTTCTGCTTCTCTATATACTTGATGCAGGATGTAGTTCCTAGAATATTTCTTATGTCATCAATATTTCATTCCGTCTCTCCTGGTGACATCAATATTTCATTCCGTCTCTCCTGGTGACATCAATATTTCATTCCGTCTCTCCTGGTGACATCAATATTTCATTCCGTCTCTCCTGGTGACATCAATATTTCATTCCGTCTCTCCTGGTGACATCAATATTTCATTCCGTCTCTCCTGGTGACATCAATATTTCATTCCGTCTCTCCTGGTGACATCAATATTTCATTCCGTCTCTCCTGGTGACATCAATATTTCATTCCGTCTCTCCTGGTGACATCAATATTTCATTCCGTCTCTCCTGGTTACATCAATATTTCATTCCGTCTCTCCTGGTTACATCAATATTTCATTCCGTCTCTCCTGGTTACATCAATATTTCGTTCCGTCTCTCCTGGTTACATCAATATTTCGTTCCGTCTCTCCTGGTTACATCAATATTTCATTCCGTCTCTCCTGGTAACATCAATATTTCGTTCCGTCTCTCCTGGTTACATCAATATTTCGTTCCGTCTCTCCTGGTTACATCAATATTTCGTTCCGTCTCTCCTGGTTACATCAATATTTCGTTCCGTCTCTCCTGGTGACATCAATATTTCATTCCGTCTCTCCTGGTGACATCAATATTTCATTCCGTCTCTCCTGGTGACATCAATATTTCATTCCGTCTCTCCTGGTTACATCAATATTTCATTCCGTCTCTCCTGGTGACATCAATATTTCGTTCCGTCTCTCCTGGTGACATCAATATTTCATTCCGTCTCTCCTGGTGACATCAATATTTCATTCCGTCTCATGACATCAATATTTCATTCCGTCTCTCCTGGTGACATCAATATTTCGTTCCGTCTCTCCTGGTGACATCAATATTTCGTTCCGTCTCTCCTGGTGACATCAATATTTCATTCCGTCTCTCCTGGTGACATCAATATTTCATTCCGTCTCTCCTGGTGACATCAATATTTCATTCCGTCTCTCCTGGTGACATTAATATAATTTCTTAAGAACCTCAACAGATCGAGATGTTCTCAACTGTCCATCAGCTCCTTTTCAGATCTCTCCTCATGCCATGATGTCAAGCTATATATTATCATTTCTCTCTGTCGTCCTCTACTTCTCTTTCCCTTTATTTTTTCCCGTTACCACGATGTTTTCAGGTGTTCCTATTTCCATGTCTTCTCTCATAAAGGCTTAAAACCTTCTCTTTATATTTATTATTGTATTTCTTTGTTCATTAGCAATTCTCATATAAATCCATCTGTTCCACATTAGTGATCTGGTCATCAGTTCCACATCAGTGATCTTGTCATCAGTTCAAAATCAATGATCGTGTCATCAGTTCCACATCAGTGACCTTATCATCAGTTCCACATCATTGATCTTGTCATCAGTTCAACATCAATGATCGTGTCATCAGTTCCACATCAATGACCTTATCATCAGTTTCACATCAGTGACCTTGTCATCAGTTCCACATCAGTGACCTTATCATCAGTTCCCCATCAGTGACCTTATCATCAGTTCAACATCAGTGACCTTATCATCAGTTCCACATCAGTGACCTTTTCATCAGTTCCACAACAGTGACCTTATCATCAGTTTCCCATCAGTGATAGTCATCAGTTCCACATCAGTGGTCTTGTCATCAGTTCAACATCAATGATCGTGTCATCAGTTCCACATCAATGACCTTATCATCAGTTTCACATCAGTGACCTTGTCATCAGTTCCACATCATTGATCTTGTCATCAGTTCAACATCAATGATCGTGTCATCAGTTCCACATCAATGACCTTATCATCAGTTTCACATCAGTGACCTTGTCATCAGTTCCACATCAGTAACTTAGTTATCAGTTCCACATTAGTGACCTTGTCATACCATGTCCATCCTTCTATTCTACGCAAGCACTCATTTATGAATGTCTGAAACTTCTTAGTTGTTGATTGTGTTGTACGTCATGTTTCAGAGCCATACAATTTGACTAACTTGACATTTGAGTTGAAGATTCATATTTCTCAAACTGAGAATCATTACATTCTATATATATTCTTTATTATTGCATGGTGTAGAAACATGGACAATAAACGCGCAATTAGAAGACACAATTGAGGGCTTTGAGATGTGGATATATAGAAGAATGGGGCACGGGTCATGGACAGAGAATAAAATAAGTAAAGAGGTCCTAGAAAACCTTGGAATGAAAAAAGAATTAATGAAGGAAATCAAAATTATCTAAAAAATTTTGGTCTTGTAAAATAGCATAACACCTTGCAGAAGACAATAATAGAAGGAAGAGTTAAAGACAAACGTGCAAGAAGAAGACGACGCTATAAGTGGGAAGATAACATCAAGAGATGGACAGGAAAGAGTCTATCAGAGTGTACCATCAAGACAAGAGACGGACAGGAAAGAGTCTATCAGAGTGTACCATCAAGACAAGAGACGGACAGGAAAGAGTCTATCAGAGTGTACCATCAAGACAAGAGACGGACAGGAAAGAGTCTATCAGAGTGTACCATCAAGACAAGAGACAGGAAAGAGTCTATCAGAGTGCACCATCAAGACAAGAGACAGGAAAGAGTCTATCAGAGTGGAACCATCAAGACAAGAGACAGGAAAGAGTCTATCAGAGTGCACCATCAAGACAAGAGACAGGAAAGAGTCTATCAGAGTGCACCATCAAGACAAGAGACAGAAAAGAATCTATCAGAGCGGAACCATCAAGACAAGAGACAGAAGATGTTGGAGATCCTTTACAGCCGACCTTTGAAGTGGAGATGGCAGCTGATGATGATGATTTTGTGTGTTGGACTTGATTTCTGGTCATGTCCATATTTGTTCTATTGTAGTGACATCTCCTCGTGTCCCTTATATTTATCTGTACCCTAGTTATTCCAGGAATGGATTATTACTAAATATTTCTACTTAACCCTTAGCTCGAGGCAGACGGTAAGGCAAGTATGAACATCGTAGGAATTGTATTGCATGTTATAAAGGCTGTGATAACTGCAATTATGCGTGTCACCTTGTTGCGAAAATCGTGTATTGTTCACTTTGGAAATTCTCATAAAATCGAAATTACTTCGGAATGGGATAAAACCTATACTTAAAGAAAGTCACGAATGAGCTGGATAAAAGGATATATAACGAAAAGTGACAGTGATTATAGTTGAAGAAAAAGGAGAAGTTTTGGGTAGTGGAAATAGCATAAACTGCAAAAATCTGCACTTGAGAGACTGGAAAAATTTTAGTCAAGTTCTGGATGACGTAAGTGCTCTATCGGTCGATCGCACTACGCCTGTATAAACAGTGGCAAATTTTAAATCCACACACACGCTCAAAATCAGTTTACTCAGCGGACAGAAGGTGACAGGGCGAGTCGCAGACTTCATTCCATCGTGTCTTTGTGGCAGCCCGCCTTGATTCATTCAGTGTCTAGTGTATTCTGACATCCAGAGGGTATGTAGAATCACTGTATATAATTGTGGAATTAATTTAACTGTTTATTTCAGGATTTTAGTTGGTTGATATACATAGTTATGATGTTAATGTACCATGTATAATACTTGTAATAGTTGGTATGATTGGTGAAGATGGAAACCAACAATATAACCAACAGTGACTCAGCAGAGTCCTGTCAACAGTCGTTTTCAGGATTAATACAACCTGCTAGAAAGTTACAGCACTTGTCAGAGCTGACTTGACAGGCAGAGGAAGTAAAGGTGACTAAGACATCATTCCATGAGTGTAAATAATTGATGTATTATATATATATATATATATATATATATATATATATATATATATATATATATATGATATTATTGAATTGTATCACCATATAGACACCTGTAACACTGAGAAATGTAACAAAAACATGCGTCCATTACATACACATGCATAGCTGATTATAACCACACCCACCTACACTGGACTAGTGGAAACCCATATGAAGAGGCTATCCACATGGTCTGTGTTGTTTCAGGTTTCATATTGTACAAGTCAAAATCTGGAACTGAGATCCATCAGTGTTATTCTGCATAGTAACACTACATTCTGAACCACTCCTATTTGCTGGCCTCCAAATTGCATTGGCAGTTCAGTAAAGACTCTACAGCAGTGTGTCAACATCTACTGGTTGAGGTATTGTTGCTCATCATCCCAGGGCTATATCCAAAAGATAAGTGATAAACAGTCACAAACGGTTGGACACAACGAGTATCCAGAAGAATAATCAAATGATGAAAGATTTTTTGTGAACATAGTCAGTGAGATAGACAGAATAACACAGAAACTTTTTGTTGTGTAAATTCAAATTCATTTTGTGAATATCTTGTGAAAATGTATATATATATATATTTTGACTGGCCGGCAGAACCACATGAGTAAATTGAAAAAGGGAGGTTCCCCCTTAAACAGGACACACAACTGCTGGCCGAACGGGCGGATGATCAATAATATTTTGACAACGGCTTCTAGGGCAGGAGTTGGAAAGGCCTGGTATCGGGCTGAGGGCGCACCATGGACTGTAATGGTAAGCGGCCAGAACCATCCAGAAAGCAATGGCAAACTACTGGATGTACAATGCCAAGAAATCCATAATGGCTAATCTGAATACTACACAAAGATCTGGTGGTGAGGCCCCCAGGCCAGGCAGATCATATTTAACTGGGGAAGAGATCGTTGGCAGCGTCAGTACAGGTAATCGTGATGACGGCCAAAAGCCTGACTGTGTTACCACGGAAAACCATGCCATCGGTCTTAGAAAAATAATCAAAATAGGAACATGGAACGTCAGAAGCTTATACCAAGGAAAACAGTACATAGTGAAGAACGAGATGGAAAGACTAAACATCGATATCCTGGGCATCTCAGAGCACAGATGGTCGGGCCAGGGACACTTTTCGATTCCATCAGGAGGAACATTCATATACTCAGGCAAAGAGAGAGGAGGTCAGAGTGGCGTCGGCTTCTACCTGTCTAAAAGGACAGCTGCCTCCCTATTAGGATATAATCCCATAAATGACCGCATTGTCACAATCAGACTGAAAGGAAAAAGAAAGAACATCACAATTATACAAACATATGCGCCAACAGCAGCTGCTGAAGAACAGGAAATTGAAGATTTTTACAATGAACTGCAACACGCATTAGAGAAAGCAAATAAGCAAGATATTAGGATAATAATGGGAGATTTTAATGCTAAAGTTGGAAACGAAAGATTAGAACATGAAAAAAGAGTGAAAGGAAGTTATGGATTGGGTCAGAGAAATGAGAGAGGAGAACGCTTGACAACATTCTGCCTAGAAAACAACCTAGTCATCACAAATACTCTTTTCATGCAACACCCTAGAAGACTATATACATGGACGTCACCGGACGGAAAAAGCAAGAACCAAATAGATTACATCTTAATACAACAAAGATGGCGATCTTGTATCTCATCCATCAAGACGCTCCCAGGAGCAGACTGTGACTCCGACCATGAACTTCTTGCTGCAAACTTCAAGATCAAATTGAAAAAAATTGTTACAAGCGACAAAGTAATACGTTATGACACAAGCGCCATACCAGAAGAGTACAGTGTCGATATTCAGAACAAATTTGACATTCTTATGGCAGTACAGGAGGAAATGACACCAGATGAACTTGCCAATAACATCAGAGATGTTTATATTACAAATGCACAGAGGTTAATTCCTAAAAGAAGTATAAAGAGACGAGAATACATCTCAGACGAAACACTGAAGTTGGTGGTAGAGAGAAGAAAAATGAAGTCCAAAAAAGATACAGAAAATCAGGAGTTGTACAAGGAATACACAAAGCAGATTAAAAAACGAGTCAGACAAGACAAACAACAATACATAAACGACACCTGCAGGAAAATAGAGGAAATGCGCGAACAGGGATTGAGTAAGAATATGTTTTCTGAAGTAAGAACATTGAAGAACAGCAACTTTAAATCATCACCTCGAGCAATAAACGACAAGAAAGGCGACACTCTAACAGAACGTAAAGATATTCTGAACAGATGGAAGGAGTACTGTCAAGAAATGTATACGGAAATAAACAAAGCGGCAGATGACAACGTCATGAATGAAGCGGAACGTGAACCAGAACCTACCATAGAGGAAGTCCGGAACGCAATCAAACACTTAAAAAGTGGAAAATCTCCTGGTTGTGATGAAATAACAGCTGAAATGATACAGGCAGGAGGAGAAGGCAGCGCTCGTATATACCATGCATTATGCTGCAAGATCTGGCAAAGCGGAATTTGGCCCAAGGAATGGAAAAGATCAATTTACATACCCTTGCCAAAAAAGGGCAACCTGAAACTGTGCACAAACTACAGAACTATAGCTCTTATAAGCCATGCCAGCAAAATACTATTACAAATCATAATGAAAAGGATGCAACAAAAGCTAGAAACAGAAATAAACGAAGTACAGGCGGGTTTTCGACCAGGTAGAGGCACTAGAGATCATATATTCAACATGAGGATCATCATAGAAAAGTGTAGAGAATTCAACGTTGACCTACATACTTGTTTCATTGATTACACCAAAGCTTTCGATTGTGTACAACATCAGCAGTTATGGGCTATTATGAAAAATATGGGATTTCCAAACCACCTTATACAACTCATCGCACTGCTGTACCAAGAACAACAGGCAGCCGTAAGAATAGAGGGTGAAACATCAGAATGGTTTGAAGTACAGAAAGGAGTAAGACAAGGCTGTACCCTTTCCCCTTACCTGTTTAACATTTATGCCGAGAATATCATGAGAAATGTAAGAGATGACCAAGAACACACAGAGTTTGACTCATTTAACATCGGCGGGTACCAGATCCCGGAAATCAGATATGCTGACGACACAGTCCTCCTATCGACCAACCCAGAAGGACTTGAACAATTACTTCTGTCCACCAAAAAAACACAGCGAGGCCCAGAATCTATACCTAAACACCAAGAAGACTAAAGTATTGACAACAGACAAAGTAAAGACCAAACCAGAAATTAAAATTGATAACGAAGAACTGGAAAGTGTTAATGAATTCGAATACTTAGGATCAATCATCAACAGCTCTGGCGACTGTGCAGTAGAAATTAAAAGAAGACTTGCAATTGCTTCACATAAACTAATACAGATGAAAAAACCTATGGCAAGGCACAAGCAAAGAAACAAAGTTACAACTGATCAGAGCATGTATATTCCCAGTGGCAACATACGGCTGCGAGACTTGGACACTCAATAAAACAGTTGCAAAAAAGATTACATCATTTGAAATGAAATGCTACAGAAGGATGTTGAGAATACCCTGGACAGAAAAAAAAGACCAACAGAGAAGTACTGCACTCACTAAACGTACAGGAACATTGGCTCCTAAATACCATCGCAATAAGGAAGCTGAAATTTTTCGGTCATATAAAAAGACATAATAGCCTGGAAAAAACAGTGATGGAAGGCATGGTCCCTGGAAAAAGGGGAAGGGGTCGACCTAGACGACGGTGGACCCAGGACATCACAGAGAGTCTGAACTTGTCTTTGGCTGATGCAGGTCGACTTGCCCAGAATCGTGATGCGTTCAGAGCAGCTGTAATGGAGACAACGTTCTGGAAAGAATACGTCACATGATGATGATATATATATATATATATATATAATATATATATATATATATATATATATATATATATATATATATATATATATATATATATATATATATATATATATATATATATATATATATATATATATATATAGAAAGAAGAGAAGAAATAAGTATAAATAAATTGATTAATTTTAAATGTACTTTTTGACTTTGTGAAGTTAATTCCGTTTTGTTTATTGTTTGAAATTGTTTAAGTGGAATTACTTTAGAGCATAGGGTAGTCGTACGAGAAGCGTAGTAGACTCTTGATCTTTTCTTTACCATCTGGACAAGAGTTCTGAACAGTCTGACTACATTTTGTGCCTTTCTTACACCAGTGCTTATTTCTGAGACTGGGGTATCTTTGATAGTCCAGCACACTTTTACTGGATGTACTATCAACTCATCACCATTTATTTTCCATCTCGTCACAAACCTCAACCTGGATTGCCAGGAAGTAAATATGAGATGTATGACACAGTGGCCAGGATATTTAAGATTGCTAACTGCTTCAACAACCTATCTTGTCACTACTGCCAAGATTGCTTTCACTCGTACTTAACTACTCTTTCTACTGATGCATTAGTGTTTCGACAACTGCTAACACCATTAACACCGTCGTCACCACTAGTACTACTTTTAATACTGTTGTTACTGTTACTGCTGTTACTGCTCCAACTACCTTCCATTAGCACCACCACCAACACTACTACAACTACTACTGCATCTACTACTTTTACTGCTGCCGCTGCTTTCCTACTATAACACGTTTCACTAGCTTTGCCCAACTTCAAAATGCTATATCTCAGCGAATATATAACGCATATAAGTGAAATTTTGTGTGTGAATTTGAAATGATATAGACCCTATGAATTAAATTTTTCATTAAAATGCGGCCATTGGTTTCAATTTTCGTTTCTTTGCGATATAATATAAAATCCTACTTGCCAACACACATCACACACACACATATTGAAATGTCTACAGTAAATTATACGACCTCATTTGCACATTTTTGGTTTATCAAGCAATTGGCTTGATTTTAGCGTGAAATTGCACTTCTTGAACATAAAACAGTTTATTTCCGGTGTTGCGCACACATTGTCAGTCAGTGGTGTGTCTACAAAAAGTATTGTGTGATTGAGTAGGAAAAATGAGTCTGCGAGTACATTTTATGACATTACAGCAAATAACAAATAGGATTTTTAAGTATTTCTACAATGAAGCTACTCGAGGAAAACTATATCATTCTATTTCAAACCCACAAAATAGGACTATTTATGTCTTGGGGATAAGCAAACGATCATTGCACCGCTGGATAGCGACATCTGACATTTGTAATTCCAGTGTTTTACACACGAAAAATAGGCCAAGAGTGGTGGATAATGTTGACAGAGAATTGATCCGCAGAGAAATTTGCAATGTGTTTCACAATAATGAGGCAGTGACTTTAAGGAAATTGAAAATTTGGTTAAGAAAGAATAATGTCATTGATATTTCCAAATCTACGCTATTGTCGTGAAACGAAGTGTAACCCACTACTTTGTTAATCACTATGTCGAGATACAGATTTGCTTCAACCAATCAACTTGCACCGTTCACCAGTCTCTGAGACAGAATAAATTATACTGTTCACGCAGTTCACGCAAGATGGCGGCTACAAACTGAATAAAATTAGGCTGTATGAGACCAGGTACAAAACCGGAGGAAACCAATCATTTTGCTCCGCCAGGAACCAACTGAAAGCTTTCCTCAAGTATTTACCTGACTATATAATCGGGCGGATTTTATGCTAACCACGCAATCCCGAACTTGACGCCAGAGATACCGACTGACTGAAGAGGAAGAAGCTGTCACTTTGATTTATAACTTACCTGAGGGCATCAACCTGCAACCTGCTTCACTAAGTCGCGTCAAAACCTGGCCAGTTTAAAATCTTAGGAGGGTAAATATATTTACGATAACCGTTGGTATTTGTTGTGTGTCATTATACTACCTATCAGGTTACTGATTGTATCTCGGGGGAATTAAGTGAATAGACGAAGACTAATAGGACTCATACTTCAATCTATTGTCTCCTATATTCAGTCTATTGTCTCTGATAATTCCAAACTGCAATATAACCAAAACAGTCCTTGTCAGGACTCATTCTATTGTCGCATCTAACTCCAATCTATTGTCTCATATAACTCCAACCTGATATATCACCAAACAGTCCTCGTCTCATATACTCCTATCATAAGAACATAACAATATTGTTAGGATATATGTTACCAGCTATTGTCAGAGAGGGCGTGATATAGTATAGGGGGAAGGACATTGTTGTATCACACCTAGGTGTACATATTATTGGATTTATTCATGTATTGATTTATATTATGGGATGTATTCATGTATTAAATGTATTCATGTATTGAATCTATATTATTGAATGTATCCATGTATTAGTTTATCAGAAAGTATGCTTTGCAAGTAGACACCTGTCTTGTCTCGCTATTGCTAATTCATACTGAGCCATGTTGTCATTCATCCTACATGCATACATCTGAGACACGCTCATTTCACTCACACTAGAAATAGGTGGGCTTGAGGACAGAAATTAGCCCCTATTTTTGCTTTGTTACAGGTTTATTTTTGTGTCCTAAAAACCTGAGGTCGTATGTTCGAGTCAATCCCGCTGCCTGGAACTCCGCAGGAGCATAGAGGTTGACCAGACTCTACATCTTTGGTCCCCCTCAGTCTTGGGTGGGCTAAAGTAACGAGCCTCAGCAGGAGTGTGTGAACCAAACAAAGCAGAACAGACTTAAGAGAGATGAGTACACATTAGTACCATTTCTGTCGGCATTGTGAGCATAGAAACTGTCAGTGATGAGAAAGTGAAATTAGCATAGCAAGAGACAAAAATAACAACATAGCTGATAAGTGTTATATCCTTAATTAACAGCACAGCTGATATAATTTTTTGTTCCTATAATTGGAAAACTTGTAAAATATTTATATATATATATATATATATAAAATAAATATTTGTAAATCACATGTAAACTTACAATTCCATTACATTCCATTTTTCAACATTCACCCTTCAGCACAAGAGTAGATAGTGTATATACTAAATAAATAATAAGGAAATTGTATTTGAACGACTTGTCAATTTTATCTTTGTTAAGTAAAATCTGTTTCCTTGTTTTTTTGATATCACAGTTAGTTACATAGCGGAGGTGGCACTTTATGTCGGTCTCCTCTCTACTATTGTTTCGAGATCAGAACATTCACAGCCGTAACTAATTTGTGATACCAGTAGTTCTCTCAGACACTGGGACTTCACCATTTTCTGCAGAAATTCTATTTCTGTAATTGTCAGTACTATACTGATCCAAGAGCAAAATAAAACCTCTCGCCACAGCTATGGAGGACTATTAGGAGTATGGGATTCACTTTAAGAAAATATGTTGGTGGTAGAAACCTTTTTTGTGAGAAGCCTCATATAGTTGCAATGAGAAGCAAATATTTACGCGAGGTCAGAGAAATGAGAAGAGATTGTTATGATTTTGTGTATTTAGATGAAACTTGGATCAATGCGCACCACAGTAATGAACGAGAATGGCAATCATCTGATGGGACAACTAAGATACTAGTACCAAGCAGCAAAGGACAGCGCCTAATAATTGCACATGCAGGAAGCAGCATCATGGGCTTCTAAATAATACTGAACTCATATTTGTTTCAAAATCCACAGATAATAGGGATTATCATACAGAGATGAAAGTTAGTAGCTTATCCTTTACAGGACGTGGCAATCAACCCCAGCTTTTATTGGCTGTTTGTGATTTTTCTAGGCAATTTTTTTCATTCAGTAGTTTGCCATTGCTTTCTGAACGGTACGGCGCTTATACCATTGTTAAAAATCCACACAAAGCGATCTGCTACCAAACCGCCTGCAGCAGGTTTCGAACCTGGTATATCTGGATTATGAAACAGACGCCGACACAGAGATGAATGGCAAGATATTTCAAGATTGGATTTGATATGTTCGGGCTAATTATGTACTTCCTTCATTGGATAAACCGTCGTGTTTGATAATGGACAATACTTCATATCACAACGTTGTGGCACCAGAAGATAAAGTATGCATTCACTAGACAAGGCAATCCAAACATGGTCACAGATGTTAAAGATGCCTCCTTACCATTCTCACTTATAAAGAATTAGTCAGTAGAACATTAGGGCTAAAATTAAGGAACAGGTAGCAACAGAAAATCATCTCATCTCAGCCCGTAACCCGTCATGGGTCGTAGGGGTGCCATGGTGGAAGCATCAGCAGACAGGGTCCTCCACTGCTCTCTATCCTCAGCAATGCGTACAAGTGTGGAAAAACCGTGTCCTGCCCATTCTTTGATGTTATCAGCCCAGGAATACCTTACTGTCCCCTGAAGGATCGTTTTCGAAAGGGAGTCATGACGAGTTACATGCCCAAACCAGGCAAGCTTTCGATGTTTCACTATTGACAAAAGTGGTTCTTGGTGGCCTGCATAGGTGTTTATCTTCTCTCTAACATAGACATTTGTTTTGTGCTCTTTATAGCAAATGCGCAAAATTCTTCTATAACATTTATGCTCGAAAGCCTGAATCCTTCGCTCCGTATCTGCAGTGAGTGTCCAGCTCTCACACCCATACAAGAGAATAGATAATACAAGTGATTTGTATAATTTGATCTTCACAGGAAAACTGATGTTACTTTTCCAGATCACATTCAACTTTGTCATGGCAGCTGAGGCCATCTCAAGTCTTGTCTTGATTTCTTTACTTGATCTTCCATCACTACATATAGTGGACCCGAGATATTTAAAGGTGTTAACTTCTTCTAACGTTTGCCCATTTAACGTAATGTTGGTCGGAACATGTTTCTTATGGCTATTCACCAACAGAAAATAGAACGTTCAAATTAAAAGATGTTGAAATACTTACAAAAGCCGCCATCTCCAATATAGCCAGGGATTATTGGAAGAAATGTGAGAACCATGTGTTACAAGAGGAAAAGGTATATTGGAAGAATGATGGTTTGTCCTTCATTCCGCCGAGATTGATTATAAATTTCTCAGAGATATCTGATTATGATTCGGATGAAGTTTAATTTCTTTAAAGATGACCTTACCGTTATTTACAAGCACAGTAGAGGAGCAACGTTCCATTATGATATTTATGAACCGCAAAGTGGTGATACCTATTGAAATAATTAGATCAATGAAGGTCCAGTTTGTTAGCGCACTAAATGTCAATGACAAACAATGTCACGAGTATCTCGCATGCAGATCATTTAAGAAATCATCTTCAACAGGTATTCATATGCAAACGTGATGGCCACGTTATTGTAATAGTAGACACGCCTATGCCTAATCAATTCACCGAATCTGTGACTGAAGTGGTAAAATTTCTTTTCTCGATACACAATACTTAGTATGCCGACAAAGATCAAAGGATTTCATTCGTTTATGGGAACTAGACAAGATGCACATATATAAAGTATATATTTGTTGGGTCTAACCCAAAATAACATCGTATGCAAAAAATGGCATTAATACGTTCGACGGTTAATCAGATAATTACATTTGTTTGAGGGCAAAGCTAGTGAAGCGTGCTATAGATAAATATCCCAACTAACATAATTACCGATGTATGTTATGTCGGTCGGTCTCACTCAAAATAGTAACTCGCGCCAGAAAATAAAGTGCGCAACGCACGGTGTGCAACTTGCGTGGCGTGGGTGTTATATAAAACAAATACTTTGGTTTTATTTTTATTTATTTATTTTTTTTATTCTTTCACGAAATTAGTAGCGCTCGACAAAGAAAAAGTGCGTAAAAATTGGTGTGCATGAGCCCTCACCCCATGTACAAATCATGAAAACTTGAAAGTTTTTGTTAAAACCACTCATTATCAGGGAACACTCTTTGAAAACAATTCACGCACTTTCACACAAAAAGTTGTCATCAAATAACTTTTTAGAAATTGAATCTAAAATAACATAATTCTCGCCGTATGTACGTAGGTCACAGCTGAGGAATGCAACCGTGTTGAAAAATTGTATTGTTTCCATTATATATACTCTCCCGAAAATAGCTACAATCAACAAAGAAAAGCGATCAAATGACGGTGTTCATGAACAGTTTGATTACACTGTATAATGGAAAGAAACCAAAAACACTCTAAGAATGTACTTCTATCTGCTCATCTGGGAACGGAAACAGCACACTATAATTAAAAACCCGTCAAGTTTGACGGGTTATTGCTAGTATATATATTTATCAATATATATAATATCCTAGCTTTTTCTGTCTGTAATGAAGCCCGAAAATAGTAAAACTCGGCAAAGAAAAGTGCGCAAAGCACGGTGTGCATGCGGTAAATTAATATTAGTAAATTAATATTAGACAAACATAAAGGTATGTTTTCAGGCACTCGTAAGAAATAAAGAAGTAGAACACTTGGACAACAGAAAAACAACAGACGTGAGTGGCTCACCCAGGGTTCGAACCCCGTACCTTCCGCACGACAACTCCGCCCAGCTATCAAGCGAATCACACTGACCCCACGGCCAGCTATTGATTGTACATCTGTAAAGACTATGTATAGATCTGCATTATTCGTACAAGTATAACTTCCAGGATATACTTACTTCTGGATTATAACATGACTTTTTGTGTAGTAACGTTTTGTTAGAACGGGAACATTGGTACTACAGTAACTTTTTTATTACTATGGAAACATTGTTAAAAGCAACAAATAGACATTCATTATCGTTATGGAACATATTACACTACATATCGTGTTCGTAAACGTATTTCGGGCATGGAACATTGAGAACATATTCTTGTCGATTCTAAACAGTTCTAAACGAATATTCACAATGATTGAAATTAGAATTACTTAAAATAAATTAGTAATTATTTATTTGTGTGTAATTAAGTACTAGAATTAGAATAATTCAATTTAATCGATTTGATTGATTATAAATCACACATCTACTAACTTTATTAGTGTCTCGCAATACGTGTATTCACGTATCCCACTACATGATATCTCACTTTTAGATAACTAGTCAAACTTACTAGTGTTAGAAAATAGTAAGTGTGTTGCTTCTTAAAGTGTTTAATTTTGCATTGCTTCATTTTTGCACATTGTATTTTCAATTTTTCTGTTTCATTGATTCTCTTATCATTGATTATCATCAGCTTTGCTGTTCATTTTCATTTGAAATCACATATTTCGATTTTTTTTGAAAACTTAGTTGAATTTTATTATCATCTTTTTTGTTGGTTTTTCATTTTCATTTTCTTTTCAACTTGTTTTACATCGAATATTACCACATCGTTCCAAAGTAGGTCGAGTGTGGATGTGTGCTTTAATGCATACTGTCATTTAGTTACATTGATTTCGTTTCATATTCTTTTCTTAAAATAATATAACTTAGTTCATTTCATATCTTGTTGTAGTATTGACTCACCTCTCTCGGGTACTTATTTCAAAAAAATTAATAGAATTAATTTTTTTAAGGGGAGGTGATAAGGGAGCTGTTACGTACATTTATTACCTAAGGGGGTAGTCTTCGGTCCTGCCAAATGTACGCACCAGTTTCATATAGTTATATTATTTGTGCGTTCGACTGATTCACGCACTGACGTGCACAAGGCAATGTGAGTTGCTTTGGAACGCACGGGTAACCTAGTTTGGGGATTGTGACGTCATGTTTTGAACGGGGCAGGGCGGACTTTGTTATGTCCGAGATATATATTATTGGAATTTTCTGGCAGTTTTGTATAAGCCAGTATGTTATATTGATTCAATTGGTATTCTTGACGAAGCCAATGATGGAAGGATCATGTAAGTGTCGCCCCGGTTATATTTGTATATTTATTGCCGTAAACTAAAGTATCAGGCCGCTCCCAGTTGTAGTCTAGCGGGAAGTCATCTTAGCAAGTAATTTCCTAGAATGGACAGACGGAGTCGGTGGTCATATTATATTACCGTAGAGGAATAATACCTACGTGTAAACCAGTTTATTTATTCGTATGCTTCATATTTTATATGCCGTACATTCTTCTATGCCAAAGTCGTGGCATGGATGTAAAGAGAGGTTAGCCGATTCAGAACTCTAACCTGAATATATTGCTGTGGATGTTTATAGGACTTAATTCTTGAAGAATCACTAAGAAGCTGAGAGTATTATCAGCAACTTCAAAGTATGACATTTTGTACCTATAATCTGTAACTATGATCGTCTCGTTCCTTCGTATGTGCCATGTTGAATAAACTATATGTACAGTAAACCGACTTGTGTACTACCATCGAGTGAACAGTTCAAACACTACCTGTTGTAGTCCGTTTTTACAGAACAGTTTATTGACATTTCGTTCAGATTACCATTCGCGTTATGAAGACTAATCCCATTACCATAAACGGATACAACAGTAATTGGTGCATGCGCCATGTTAACAGCATGCGTGTTGAGACTTTTTTTTTTTTAAACCTTGGATGTAAAACAACTATTTTGTTTTATAATACTCTCCCGAAAATAGTAGCGCTCGACAAATAAAAGTGCGAAAAAGTTGGTGTGCATGCGCAATGTGAACGGCGTGCATGTTCAGACTTTGTACAAAATTATTTTACAACTATAATTAACAGGAATGCGCGTACAATGATTTAAGTTTCACGCTTGCGTTAGAATAAAATTAACTGGTATTTTCCTAATGATCGGCTACCACGACAAGTATGGGGAATTAAGAGACTTCACTATACTAGGTCCAGCATCGAGAGGTGTGGTGACCACTTCCCTTCCTCTCTGCCTTTTCCTTCCCTAACTCAAGAGCAACCTCATTTGCCCATTTACAGGTGGGTAAACTGAACCGTAATGATACTGTGAATCGAACCCAGCACCTTTGCCGCGAGAGACCAGCGCTCTAACCACTCTGCCAATCGGACGCTCCAGAACTAACGTAGTGACTTTTAATAGCGGGCAAACAGCCATGTCCTATATCACTTAGAGTTTAACAATATTTTCTTGATGGAGCCAGTTTTCTCTCACGGACAGCTGTACGTCGCATTGTCTCGATCAAGAAATCACAACAAAGCAACATTAGAAATTAAAACAACAGAAAATCTGTGTACTCTTCTGATGAACAATCGGATATTCACACCTAACATTATTTTACACAAGTATTTGAATAAGTAAAATTGCCGTTAAGTATTGGTGCTTTTGAATTTAATTCCCGTCTTATGACGGGCTTTTACACTAGTTCTATATATATATATATATATATAATCCCAGCTTTTTCTGTCAGTGCGTAACGCTAAGGGATGCAACTATGGTTGAAAGTTAGACATTAATTGTATTGTTTCCCTTATATGTAACAGTACCACTTACCAAAGAAGAATGCTCAAATGACGGTGTGCATGAACAGTTTGATTATACTGTATGTAAAGAAGTCAACAACACAACTGATAAACAGTACATGAACTTGAGACAGGAAGATGCGGAGATCCATGATTTAAGTTGTACCAGATTTAACCAACAGAAAATCAAGATGCTCTTCTGTCATGTTCAGACTTTTAACATCAGACGTAAGACAAATATTATTATTTTTAATACTTTTGAATAAGTAAAATTGCCGTTAGGTATTGGTGCTTTTGAATGTAATTCCCGTCTTATGACGGGCTTTTACACTAGTTTATATATATTTATACGACTACTCTTACTACTACTATTATTACTATTACTGCCTCTGCATCTGCACCTGCTACTACTACTGCTTCTACTACCCCCACCGCCAGCACTACTGCCACTAATGCTACAGCTACTTCTACTGTGACGATACGTGCGATCTCACGTCCACTTCGTCAGTATAATTTTTTCTTCATTTTTCTCTTCCTCTCACTCATCGCTTTCATTTGGCATAACTTTTGCCTTTTCATTCATTATTATGTGGCATATTTTATGCACCATTTTTTTCTCTATATGCTGAATCTAGTAGGGGAAAGTCTCTAACACTCAACTTTCCTACTGAAGTATTTGCTATAGGACTGTCTTTATCTTGTTTACCCCTCCTCAGACGTGTTTACGTTCCGCCAGGTGAACTGTGGTATTATCGTAACAATACCCAGTCATCAGACCGGTCACCCGCTTATCTCTTTGAATCCGTCTGATCACCTCTGGAAACGTGTCGGTCCAATATTTGACCCCAGTGAAAAGCTGCTGATCGTGTTGACATAAGCTTGTGTTGTGCGTACGATGAAAGAAGACAACATTGTCTGACCAGACATCTGTCTGGCGGAGGCACGCAGATAAAGGCGATAATTGGATAACCTGTCGCGGTAGACATCTTGGCGGAAGACATTACGCCACGAAAACAGGGTCACAATATTGTGGGAGGCAGATAGGTGCAGTCGGAACAATATTATGTCTTATTGTAAAGAGGTCACGCGTGGATATTAAATTTAATATTTTCAAACACGTGAGATTATTTTTTTCGAATTTGAAAAGCACCTACCCACGTAGTGCTGAACGAGATTCGATTTGATTGGTTTCATCTGAGATGCCGGAATAAACAATGCATTCTATTGGAACATTCTGCAAAAACACCATCTGTGATTGAACTGAGAATGAGAGATATAATCTACTAAACTCAGAAACACAGAACATACAGCTTCGCAACTTCAACCGAGAAACTCCCAAGAAGCCAGAAAGAGAAGGATCGGACCTAGAATTCATGTATAAAAAGTGACAGATCGACAGTATTTGGGCAACTCTGAAACCTTAAGAGTAAACCCGCATATTTAAATACACAGACTGTAAAACTTCAGGGACCAGGACTTTATAAATACAAAACTGGAAACCTAGGAATTGGATCATCAGTCATAAAAGAAACAATATCCGAGACCAAGTGTATCGCAGAACACCCGTCGAAGAGGAATTACTAGTTTTCCAGGCCAAGTGATTCATAGAACACCATTATAAGAGGAATTTCTCAGACGAAATTGATTCGAGAGCATATGCACCGAAATTTCTCGTCATCCATCTGAAAATCTGCGCACGGAGATTGTGTATTCCCAAAAATTTTGGGGTAAGTGTAAACAATTTATTTACTAATGTAAATTCTACAAGTTTCTTGCTAAGTTGTTATATACAAGGCTGGCAACCTCAACATATGAAAATAGTATATGCATGAACCACTACTGCAAGAGCTGGTGATTGTTTCTGACTAGTCGTGCGGGAAACCCGACAGCACAGCGACCCCAGACTCCGACTGGAGCAGTGATGAGTGATGACTACATCATATGTGCCTCCAGTGTAACATATTATGTTGTGAAGATTTATGTACCTTTATTAATTGTAATTCAGGCAAATCATTATTCACGCACCCTAGACGCAATTTCCTAGTTAACACCCAGAAGGATATGAGTGAATATTCATCATATTCCCTGAATTACCCTGTGTGCTCGGGAATTTAATTCTACTGAGAGGTTAACATTGGTGGGTGGAGCGCATGACAATGGGCCTGTTAGTTGGCGGCGAACAAATGTACTCAGTAGGCATTTGTTTCTTTCTATTTGTCTAAAGTTCGTGGTTACAAGCCATTAGGCGATTTATGGTACTAACGCAGCTAGTGTGAGAGAAAAGCATCCACCATAACCGCCTACAGTGGAAGAGAGTATGGAGAAGGCTTTCGTCATCACAGAATTGATGAACCACAGCTGCAGGACTCACTTATACAATCTAAGTGCTAACCAAAAGGCACCAGCAAAAAGGACATTTCAGTTAAACTTTAAGTATAAAGTTAAAATTCCACCTACGTCTCAATGGCGAGAACTTTATAACTATGAAAATTCCACTAATCTTTCCATATTTATTTTAACCTTTTAAAAACTATTTCACTATTAAATTTGTTACTTGTTGTTTTAAAACTAAACAATAATAGTTGATTCAGTTATGTGTATGAAAGCAAACGTATGAGCCAGAATAGTATATATATATCATCATCATGTGACGTATTCTTTCCAGAACGTTGTCTCCATTACAGCTGCTCTGAACGCATCACGATTCTGGGCAAGTCGACCTGCATCAGCCAAAGACAAGTTCAGACTCTCTGTGATGTCCTGGGTCCACCGTCGTCTAGGTCGACCCCTTTCCCTTTTTCCAGGGACCATGCCTTCCATCACTGTTTTTTCCAGGCTATTATGTCTTTTTATATGACCGAAAAATTTCAGCTTCCTTATTGCGATGGTATTTAGGAGCCAATGTTCCTGTACGTTTAGTGAGTGCAGTACTTCTCTGTTGGTCTTTTTTTTCTGTCCAGGGTATTCTCAACATCCTTCTGTAGCATTTCATTTCGAATGATGTAATCATATATATATATATATATATATATATATATATATATATATATATATATATATATATATATATATATATATATATATATATATATATATATATATATATATATATATATATATATATATATATATATATACGTAGACATATATTATAAACAGAGCTATAAGAGGGATTTAGTTGGATTACACCAAATGGGGGCTTGAACAAGCTAAACCATTGCCTATACCCTTCACAAAAGGCGACGAACCAGATAATAAGTTAACAAATTGCTCAGCCCTAAGCAGCTTTTGTTCTTGACTTCTGGGAATATCTTGTGAAAGCTCCCTTAAGGGAGAAGTGGCATTAATCTTCTATCTACATCTCTGCCAAGAGTAATCTTGCGCGCAGGTAGATACCTTGGAAGCCAATATTAGATACTCTTGAATTTTGGTCACTGTTGGACCACTGCTGCAAAGCAGGGGAAGCAATCCGTGACACTACTACCACCACCACTACCACTACTGCCACTAATATTACAGCTACTACTTTTACTAATAATACCCCCACCACCGACACTTCTGCATTAATACTACAACAACTACTACTACTAACCCCACCTCCGCTACTACTGTCTCTAATACTACTGCTGCTTCTACAACTAATACTGTGCTGCTTCAACTACTAATACATCTACAACTGCTGCTACTACTGCTGCAACTACTACTACTACTACAACTTTACTACTGTTACTACTTACACCAGAATTCTGACTCGTACCTCGTACATTATAACTACCACTAATGCATTTACCACTACTACCATTAATGCCATCGTGACCAATACAACAACTACCACAACTATAAATATTACTACTATTACAACTGCTGCTACCATTAAAACCACTGCTACCACAACAACTACTACTTCTACTGCTACACTACTTCTACTACTACAACGACTACCACATTTAATACCACTAGTATCACAACTACAACTACTGCCACTATTACAATCACCACTGCCGCCACTACTACTACTACTACCACCACCACCACCATTAGTGCTAGTACTGCAACTACTCAAACTATTTACACCACTGTCAATACTATCACTACTAAATCTACAACAACTACCTCCATCAACACCCCTACTACTATGACAACTGCAACTACTGCAACTATTAAAATCCCCACTACTACTACTACCACAACTGAAGCAACTGTCATCATTGACACTACCACCAGTTGTGCCACCACTACTACTACTGTTACTTCTACTACTACAACTACATTTACTGTCATTAACTCCACCACCAGTAGGATCACTATTAAAACTACAACAACTACCCCCATTAACACCACTGATAGTAGTACCACTATTACTACTACAACTACAATAACTGTCTGTAGAAGTCGAAAATTTCTTGTTATTCACTGTTATGTGTTGTTAAACTATTGCTTCTGAGTACACGCCACACAGGCTAATTATAAATAGGTCGAGATTTCTTGCCTCAGGAGATTCACGCCCACGCAGGGCTTCTCTAGGGTACTACAGATAGTGACGAAAAGTTCTTCTTACAGGCCACGCCCGCACAGGGCTATTTATAAAGATGTGTTACTACCCTGTCACTGTGTCTGGAATGTTGAAGTGGGTGTGTGTTGGTATGGTCACTCACACCACAGGTACGTATATAGAAGTCATGGAGCGCTGAAACAACTGGTGACGTTTTCAAACAGTTTATTTACGCCACAACACAGTCACGTTGACATAGACGAAATACAGTTGACAGAAAATGTGAAATATCGGATAACTCCATCCGCAAAGCTCAACTACTCCACAGCTTGAAAATATCAATACACTCCATAGAGCTCAACTACAATAATATGGCCTCCCAAAATATCTTTAATAACTCAGCGCTATAAAGACTGCACACACGGCAGTTATAATAATCATGGCCTCATAAAGTACTCACATCTCAGACTCTGCGCTATAAAGACTGCACACACGGCAGTTATAATAATCATGGCCTCATAAAGTACTCACTTCTCAGACTCTGCGCTATAAAGACTGCACACATGGCAGTTATAATAATCATGGCCTCATAAAGTACTCACATCTCAGACTCTGCGCTATAAAGACTGCACACACGGCAGTTATAATAATCATGGCCTCATTAAGTACTCACAGGAAAAAATGGCCTACACAAATCCTGGCCTCGTAATATCTTAACATCAATATCCAAAATCACTGCATCCATTGCAGTTGCAAAATATTCTCCTAAACACACAGCGAAAAAACACTAGTCGACATCTTCCTCGTACACTGCGCAGGCACACACTCTCAAGACACAGGGCTGACCAGCTCGGTCAACGCCCCAGAAATGACTCCCACGAGAATCGGCTGTTCTCACACCGCTCAAACACTAACACAAGCGCGGACTAGCCGCGAGAGCTAATCACACCACAGCTCAAAACAGCTCAGAATAAATGCATCTCAGCACTTGAGATAAATAGCGTTCACCACGCTTTCTGACTCTCTGTCTCTCGAGACTATGAAAAAATTATCCTATCTTATATTTAAACAAACATCACAGCTAATCAAGTATTCAAGCGTCGCAACCCAAAAATCCACTTGTACAACAAGCATTTTAAAGATTTACTTCCCCTAGATAAGATATGTCCTTAACACTGTCACCATTAACACTACCGCCAGCAGTACCACTACTACTACTACATTTACAATTACTACCACCATTAACTTCACAGCCACTACTGCTACAACTACTACCACCATTAACACAACCGTCACCGCTGCTGATATTACTCATCCTGTTCCTACTACCACTACTACTACTAATACTAATATCTGTACAACCAAAACTACCACTACTTTGCCTAGTGGATTCGACATCCATTAGCGACTTTTAAACTTTTCTTTGCTATTATTAACACTTTTCAGCCACTTCCTTATCTTTATGTTTTTTATAATTTTCAACTTCCGGCGAACTGGTGTTCTCTTATCACCGTACTCACTAATGGAGACTTTTTCTCAAATGCACAAACTTGTACAAATTCTTTCTTTTCTTTCTATTCGTAATCAGCTGCCATCTCGACAACGAAGGTCGGTTGCAATGGATTTTCGAAAGTCGTCTGTCTCTTGTCTTGATGGTACACTGACAGACTATTCTGTCTCTTGTCTTGTTGTTCCACTCTGACAGACTCTATCCTGTCTCTTGTCGTGATGGTACATTCTGGAAGACTGTATCCTGTCTCTTGTCTTGGTGGTACGCGCTACCCTGTCTCTTGTCTAGATGGTACACTCTGACAGACTCTATTCTGTCTCTTGTCGTGGTGGTACGCTCTACCCTGTCTCTTGTCTGGATGGTACACTCTGATAGACTCTATTCTGTCTCTTATATTGATGGTACGCTGTTACCAACAGATTACTGGTATATATATATATATATATATATATATATATATATATATATATATATATATATATATATATATATATATATATATATATATATATATATATATATATATGTACAATGTATATATTTAATATTATATTATCTGTCGGAGGGAAGGTATTTGTTTTTAGAATCAGGATGCTTTCCTGTTCAAAGATATATCACTCATGATTGATTGATACTGTTGTTATATGGATTATCTCCCCTGGAGATCGAATTTGGCGTATGAATCTGGATTTTGTTAGTCTGTGCCTTGTTGGGCCAGAAAAAACAGATTGTTCTTGTTTAGGTTTATGCAAGAATGTTTATGGTCCGAGTCTATGTTTACTCTGTGTCTATTTCAGACGATTCGGTCTTATATCGTGATATCTTGGTATGTCTATGTGGAACTATTTTTCCTTGTACTGTACTTTGGGGTCAGGTGCTTTCGGCGCATGAAGGTACGTTAGGGAGTTCTTCGGTGATGAAGGAGCCTGGCGGGATGTCATGTCTTAGACCTGTCCAAAGTTTGTGATCTCTTCGATTCATTATGGGAACGAAGATAGTTTCTTCTAGGATTGTTAAATCCATGAGTTCCCCAGTGTTGATTCAGTAACGCCAGGAGAGTGTTTGTGTTTGCTAGTATATTTCGTATGGCAAGGTAAAGAACTGTTCACTGAACTCTTTCATTCCTAGGCTCAGATGGGCAGACGTCGATATGAATTTACCTATGTATATATGTCGGGACGACATGTTATCTAGCAGCACTGTATATGTTTATATGCAGCAACTATGAGGACAGAATATGCTGATTCTTGTAGAATCATTTATTGTTGATGAACAAAGCTTCGATTGAAGATTTACTATACATCCGTATAGTGAGCGATGCTCAACAGGGAACCAGAAGCCATTTTGGAATCCTATGTATTTTGGGAATCCTATTTATTGTCGATCATCAATCAGAGAACGGGAATGCCCCCTTATTATCAGGTGATGATTAAGAGATCACAGTTATAAAGAAAACCCAATACTAGTGGGTTAACATTATCTTCACATAGATTTGCTGTACTTTACCTAAAGGAATCTTCGCTAGAAAAGAGGTCCTGTTTAGGAGTCAAGTTTGAACAGTATTTATTCACTGACATGCTCGGTCAGTAAGGCCTGATGATTGTATTGATAAACAATGGAAATCTAAGTGCTTGTTTACAGATGTTCCATTGCAATGTTATTCAACATGAATGCTAACTTATGATGGTAGACCATTGATCAACAATATGCCATTTATGTCAACCTGTGTTCCTGTAACGATGCTCGTACTGTCCATGTGTACGTCCTATTAAATAATATGAAACGACCACAGTAGTCCAGCCATCCTTGACTTCCACCTGTGATTGGAGTGAGTGACCTGTGCACCTGTCGAACTGTCATCCATTCGCGTTTGTCATCATTGATGTCTACACTCACCCATTACATCAGAATACGCACTTAACAGTACACCTTGTCAGGGCCCCAACAGTAGGTAACCTGACCCATTTACAGGACATTGTGACTGGACGAGCTATTCATTAAAAAAACCAGTCCATACTAATCTGGTGCGAGAAACAAAGCTTTATCAGTGTGATGTCCAGTATATAGCCTTTATCAATGTGGTGGCACTTCACCAACCCTACTAGTTGACAGATAACCAATAATACAGCCTTATCAGTGTGGTAGGCCAGTTTCCTGGGTCAATCTGCACAGTGGACATTTTGAGAAGTCAGCTACTGAGACCAGACCGTTTCCTGTGGCCTGATACGACACACCAGCAGTACAACGCTACAGTTGAAGTCAGCATGACCTGCCCTATCGATCGTATACGGTAAATAGGTCAGCGCTCGTTAACAGACGGTGTTTACATAGAACAGACAGCGATACACAGCAGATTTGTTTACAAGAATTAACTGTGTTAGCAAGAAGTGCTATGAAACTGAGAGGTCTTACACGTCAACGGTGGATCTTCTTGTGTTCTGCTACATATTGTTGAACTGTGTAATAGTTAAAACAGAAATATAATTTATTAAAGTGGCAGTTTATTTTGAGTAGAAACTGTACCATAATTCTGTAGAACTAAGCCTTAGTTGCAACACATTACATTGCATTTATATGACATATATATATTTATGTTTAATGTTTACATGTTATAGTGTTGTGTATATGTCGTGGGAGGTTGGGTGTGTGACTATTATAGGAGATACCAAGTCATATAGGTCCTATAATAGCGTTCTGTAGGTGCGAATTTTCTTAATTGAAAATTTTCTAGCGACAATCTGTTGCTATTCCTGTTAGTTGTGAAGACGCGTTTTTCTTCGTTGTTTTTGTAATATTTTTCTGTTCTTTAGTTTTGTTTTGATTTGTTTGTATTTGTAGGTCTAACCTTTCCTTTCATTTAATTCTATACACATTCTATATTTATACACTGTGACGTCATTTGTCTTGTTTATTTCCTTGCAGTTATCATCACATACTTTGTGACATTATTTTTGGTTAAGCTTTTTCATTTATTTGATTTCTGCGAATGTTTTCATGTTGTCATTTATAATTGTCCTTTGTCGATGTTGTCGGTTGACATATACTATATAATATACTTGATCATACACTACTAGTTGTGTAGTGAACTTATGAGTAATAATCAACTGATGATTAATGGCTGTTATTAAAGGTACACAGTTGATTATACAAGACCTTATTTAAAGGCTTGTTTCCCGCAGAGATTGTGATAAAAAGAGCTGATTATTCAAGCTATTAAGAGCTTGTTTCCATTTATTTGGAGATAGATTTCATTATTGCTATTTCAGGTATCTAGTCACATATTAGTATACATTATGTCGACTTTAGATTACTTTATTGAGCAAGGGAAATCCCTAGGCAAGACTGGAGATAAGTTGGAGGAGTATGCTACCAGTCAATATGATAAAGCACAAAAAGCTGAGGAGAGAAAACAAAAAAGTGAGGATAGAAAATTGGAAATAGAATTTGAACAAAAGATTCCAAATGGAAAATTGCAGATGCAGGTTGAGGAAAAGAGATTCCAAATGGAAATGGAAAAACAAAACAAAGAAGCTGAACAAAAAAGATTAGAAAGAGAAGCTGAGGCTGAGCAGAAAAGATTAGACAGGGAAGCTGAGGAGAGAAAAGCAGTGAGAGAACATGAACATCAAAAAGAACTTTTAGCATTTGAGTTATAAAAATTGAAATTGACAAATATGAGTAATGTTAATCAGTCAAATGGTAACAGTGGTAAACCCTTTACTTATAAGGTCAAGGTACCAGCGTTCAATCCTTCCAGTGACGATATAACATTCTGGCTGGATCGTTTTGAACGTTCTTGTCGAGCTCATAATGTGGATAAATCACAATATGCAAACCAGTTATCAGAAAATTTGAAAGGTGATTCTCTGACTAGTTTAAGTTTGGTTGAAGAGGCTGACAAGGATAATTATGATGTTATTAGAGCAGCCTTATTGAAAAAATATCAATTAACAGAGGAAGGTTACCGTATTTTGTTTAAGAAAATGGTACCTGAATCAGGGGTAGAATTCTCAGAATTCATTGCTAGGACACGTCTTACATTTAATCGTTGGATTGAATTGTCCAAAACAGAAAAGACATATGAAGCCCTTATGGACTTGTTGCTAAGGGACAAGATTATGTCAAGTGTTAATAAACCATTCCTTGAATTCCTACATGAGCGTAAACCCAAGACACTAAAAGAAATGGAAGAATATTGTACCCAATACGTCACGGCACATCCGGACGTAGCTTTTAGCAATGCTAAGGTTAAAGAAGGTATGCCAGTTGCATCAGCAACACCATACAACCCTAATTATTCACACAAATTTCAGGGACCACAAAACAGGTTTGATAAAAAGGGTAACCATAATAGTTATCAAAACCAAGGTAACCAATCATTTCAGGGTTCTTCTTCGAAGAACTGGAGACGAGCCGACAGCCCTCGATTCAGAGGTGGTCATAATTATAGAAATTTCCGCAGAGGAAGTCATTATAGGAACTATCCAAGTTATCCATCATGGAGACAACAAGACCATAATTATAGAGATACTCATTATAATGAATATGATAATGGTAACCATGAGAATTATGACTCAAACCCAAATAGGGGTTACAATAGAGGAAGCAATAATGATTACAGAGGCAATAATAATCGAGGTAGATCACAATACAAAAAACATAAATCTCATTATCAGGCAAACTCTGCACAGCAAGAGTCACATGAAGCCTATAAACAGACCAAAGATAATAATGATGCTAATAATATGGCATGTTCCGCTTTTGATTTTGGGAGAGCATCTCAGTGCCCCAATGCAAAACATTATTTGAACCAACTACGGTGTCCACTTTAAGTTGTGGCCATCCTCTTCCCGCTCTTCCTGCGTCAGTCGCGCATGATGGAAGAGGTTCTCTTGTCTTACATAGAGGTTTAGTAAATGACAATCCAGTCTCAGTTCTTTTTGATTCTGGATGCACCACAATTGGTGTTAGGCAGTCGCTTGTAGATCCTTCTCGTGCCACTGGAAAAGTAGTCAAATGTGTAACATTTGGCGGCACCTTAGAGAAATACTCTACTGCTATCATTAGGATTGCTACTCCTTTCTTTACAGGAGATGTACACGCATGTCTTCTGCCGAATCCGATCGCTGATCTTATCATCGGTCGTATTCACGGAGTCAAAGAATGCACTCCACAACAAATTTCCGTTTGGGAAAAACAAAATATGCAAACTGCTAATGCTGTAGTCACTAGAGCTCAAGCTCTTAATATGCCTCAAACTTCATTTACTGAAGATAATGAAGTGCATAACCAGGATGATCCCTTGGTAATTTCTCGTGACTCGTTTATAAAACAGCAAGAAGAGGATCCGACTCTAAAGAAATTCTTCACGCTTGCAACAAAAGGTGATCCGAATAAAGATACAAAGCGTAAATCTTGGATTACAATGAAGAATGGCGTACTTGTACGTATGGTGCAAGACTCCGCTAAGTCAAGTCATTCTCAGATTCTTGTGCCCAAGAATTTGAGAGTTAAAATTTTGCAACACGCACACGACTCTCAGTGTGCTGGACATATGGGTTTTTCCCGTACAAAGTCAAGAGTTCTTGCGGCTTTCTTTTGGCCTTTTGTGAACAAAGACATACGGATTTATTGTCAATCTTGTATAGTATGTCAAGAAGTCAAATCCAAAGGTCCACGCCATGCTGCACCTATTCAGGCTGCAGACATTCCTATTCGACCATTTCAGAAAATGGCGATAGACATCATTGGTCCATTTAAGATCAAATCTGCTAGAGGACATCAGTTTATCTTAACGTGTGTGGACATGTGCACACGTTGGCCAGAGGCTATTCCTCTGAAGAGCATTACTACTGCTGACATTGCAGATGCTCTTTGGCTTATATTTTCTCGTCTGGGATTCCCCGGAGAAATATTATCAGACCATGGCACCCAACTAATATCGGATACCATGTCTCAAGTGATGTCGACTCTGCAGATAGAGAGATCTTTGAGTAGTATCTATCATCCTATGTCCAATGGGATGGTCGAACGGCTAAATAGAACACTCAAAAACTTGCTAGGGAAGATAACTGAGGATCATCCTCAAGATTGGGACAGGGTTTTACCCGCGGCCCTCTTCGCTTACAGAGAGGTCCCCAATGAACATACAGGATTTTCTCCCTTTGAACTTGTCTTTGGCGCGCGACCGCGCGGCCCTATGTCTTTGCTTCATGATCTCATAACCGCTGATAATATTACCGATGACACGAAATCTTCTTACGAATATGTCATCGCGCTGAGACAAAAGATTATCGAAGCATGCAAATTGGCAACTTCTTCTTCTGAATTTGCTAAGCAGAAAGCAAGACAATTTGCCAATAAGAAAAGAACCTTACGACAACTTTGTCCTGGTGACAAAGCATTTGTTTTACTACCTTGTAGGGAAAACAGACTTCTTATTTCTTGGAAAGGTCCGTACGATATAATCTCGAAAATTTCCGATGTTGACTACATTGTCGATATTGATGGAAAGCATAAAACCTTCCACATCAATATGCTTACGGAATTCCATGAACGTCCGGATTATTTACAGCCTATTTTCCAGGCAACGGACGATTCACCAGTCCAACATGGTCATTACTCATCACTGTCCGTAATACAGGATGAGGAAACAAGTTTTTCGGATGTTAATCTTCCGCTTCCGATGATTCCACTTCATTCGAGTGAATCATGGAAAAATGTTACTGTCTCTCCTGATTTATCTCTAGGAGAACAGCGACAAGTTTCGGCTATGTTACAAACATTTCAGGATGTCCTTACTGACATCCCTGGACAAACTCATGTCATTGAACATGACATTATTCTAACTGACCATAATCCTATTAGGGTCAGACCTTATCCTATCCCTATACATTTTCAAGCACAGGTTGAGAAGGAGTTGGATGAGATGATAGATTTAAAAATAATTGAACCATCCACTTCTGCATATTCTTCGCCGATGGTTATTGTTCGGAAAAAAGACAATAACATACGTCTTTGCGTTGACTATCGCAAATTGAATCAAGTTACGAAGTTCGATGCTGAACCTATGCCTTTACTAGAAGAGCTACTTACTAGGCTTTCTAAATCTCATTTTTTCACTAAACTAGATTTGTCTAAAGGATATTGGCAAGTTCCTTTATCTGAACGCGCCAAACCAATTACGGCTTTCTACACCTAGAGGCCTTTTTCAATGGAATTTCATGCCTTTCGGCCTTATGAACGCACCAGCTACATTCGTACGCATGATGCGTCGAATTCTATCTTATCGGTCAGATGTCATCGCGTATCTAGACGACATCTGTCTTTTCAGCGATACTTGGGAAGATCACTATTCGGGGTTAGTTGAATTACTGTCTACTCTACGCGAGTATAACCTGACAGCGAAACCCTCTAAAGCCTGCATTGGTTTTAGCGAAATTTCTTTCCTAGGCCATCGAGTGGGTCATGGTTTCCTAAAGACAGAGGACCATAATATCACTAAGATACTTAACATCTCTATTCCTAAGACTAAAAAGCAAGTGCGAAGTCTCTTAGGTCTTATTCAATTTTATGGAAGATTCATTCCGAATCTATCCTCTATCATGGCACCTCTTTCTACACTACTAAAAAAAGGGTCGCCTAATATGGTCCACTGGTCACAAGAATGCCAATCCTCTTTGGATAAGATCAAAACTTTGTTTTCATCACCACCTATTTTAGTGTTACCTACTACAGATAAGACATTTGTTCTTCGTAGTGACGCTTCATCCACTGGGATTGGAGCGGCACTAATGCAAGAGTACTCTGGAACTCTGCATCCTGTAATGTATATCTCCAGAAAACTTAATGCTGCAGAAAGGAATTATTCGGTTTTAGACCGTGAACTATTGGCTATGGTTTGGTCAATACTCAAACTACAAAGATTCCTTCTAGGCGCACATTTCATAGTAGAAACCGATCAGAAAGCTCTTACGGCTATACAGAGTAAGAATTTGAAGAGCTCGAGGTCTACTCGATATGCAATTGCTCTTCAACCTTTTCATTTTTCGGTACGAGCTATCCGTGGATCAGATAATGTGATGGCAGACATTTTGTCTAGATGCCCACATGATTCCACCTAACTGTTGGGTCTTGGACTTCTTAACACTTCCAACTCTACAACAGTTTTTCTTTTCTATATCAAGATAGATCAAGTTAAAAAGTTAGTTGCTTATCCTTTACAGGACGTGGCAATCAACCCCAGCTTTTATTGGCTGTTTGTGATTTTTCTAGGCAATTTTTTCATTCAGTAGTTTGCCATTGCTTTCTGAACGGTACGGCGCTTATACCACTGTTAAAAATCCACACAAAGCGATATCAAGATAGATACACATTGTAATTTGTAATATAGTGATTGCATCACTACTATGACTACGTTCATTGATATAGATATTCACCGATACTAGTTGATGATTTTTCTTTTTTGTCAATCATGTACTTATAATGCTTAAATGTGAAATTGTTATATGCATTGTGTCATTGCCAGCATTGTAGTATACGTTGGTGGCACCTCCCTGGAAACATTTATGCTTAAGAGAAATGCTTTCTCTGAGATGTTGAGATGTATTCTCACAAGTCGATCTATGCTTCGACTTTACTTAATTTGAAATTATAAATTGCTCTTATTAGTCATCTGCGCATTATTCGTGCGTGGTGAGCCTATTGTATGTTGCTCTCGGATGAAAAAAAAAATTTCATTTTTTTTTCCCCGGGGGTTGCGGTAGTCTGTTACCAACAGATTACTGGTATATATATATATATATATATATATATATATATATATATATATATATATATATATATATATATATATATATATATATATATATATATATATATATATATATATATATATATATATATATATATATATATATATATATATATATATATATATATATATATATATATATATATATATATATATATATATATATATATATTATATATATATATATATATATATATATATATATTATATATATATATATTTATTTATTTATTTATTTATTTTATTTTTATTTATATTTATTTATATATATTTATTTATTTATTTATTTATATTTATATTTATATTTTTATTTATATTTATATTTATATATTTATATTTATATATTTATATTTATATATATTTATATATTTATATTTATATTTATTTATATATATTTATTTATTTATTTATTTATTTATTTATTTATTATATTATCTGTCGGAGGGAAGGTATTTGTTTTTAGAATCAGGATGCTTTCCTGTTCAAAGATATATCACTCATGATTGATTGATACAGTTGTTATATGGATTATCTCCCCTGGAGATCGAATTTGGCGTATGAATCTGGATTTTGTTAGTCTGTGCCTTGTTGGGCCAGAAAAACAGATTGTTCTTGTTTAGGTTTATGCAAGAATGTTTATGGTCCGAGTCTATGTTTACTCTGTGTCTATTTCAGACGATTCGGTCTTATATCGTGATATCTTGGTATGTCTATGTGGAACTATTTTTCCTTGTACTGTACTTTGGGGTCAGGTGCTTTCGGCGCATGAAGGTACGTTAGGGAGTTCTTCGGTGATGAAGGAGCCTGGCGGGATGTCATGTCTTAGACCTGTCCAAAGTTTGTGATCTCTTCGATTCATTATGGGAACGAAGATAGTTTCTTCTAGGATTTTCAATTAAGAGTTCCCCAGTGTTGATTCAGTAACGCCAGGAGAGTGTTTGTGTTTGCTAGTATATTTCGTATGGCAAGGTAAAGAACTGTTCACTGAACTCTTTCATTCCTAGGCTCAGGTGGGCAGACGTCGATATGAATTTACCTATGTATATATGTCGGGACGACATGTTATCTAGCAGCACTGTATATGTTTATATGCAGCAACTATGAGGACAGAATATGCTGATTCTTGTAGAATCATTTATTGTTGATGAACAAAGCTTCGATTGAAGATTTACTATACATCCGTATAGTGAGCGATGCTCAACAGGGAATCAGAAGCCATTTTGGAATCCTATGTATTTTGGGAATCCTATTTATTGTCGATCATCAATCAGAGAACGGGAATGCCCCCTTATTATCAGGTGATGATTAAGAGATCACAGTTATAAAGAAAACCCAATACTAGTGGGTTAACATTATCTTCACATAGATTTGCTGTACTTTACCTAAAGGAATCTTCGCTAGAAAAGAGGTCCTGTTTAGGAGTCAAGTTTGAACAGTATTTATTCACTGACATGCTCGGTCAGTAAGGCCTGATGATTGTATTGATAAACAATGGAAATCTAAGTGCTTGTTTACAGATGTTCCATTGCAATGTTATTCAACATGAATGCTAACTTATGATGGTAGACCATTGATCAACAATATGCCATTTATGTCAACCTGTGTTCCTGTAACGATGCTCGTACTGTCCATGTGTACGTCCTATTAAATAATATGAAACGACCACAGTAGTCCAGCCATCCTTGACTTCCACCTGTGATTGGAGTGAGTGACCTGTGCACCTGTCGAACTGTCATCCATTCGCGTTTGTCATCATTGATGTCTACACTCACCCATTACATCAGAATACGCACTTAACAGTACACCTTGTCAGGGCCCCAACAGTAGGTAACCTGACCCATTTACAGGACATTGTGACTGGACGAGCTATTCATTAAAAAAACCAGTCCATACTAATCTGGTGCGAGAAACAAAGCTTTATCAGTGTGATGTCCAGTATATAGCCTTTATCATACGCTCTATCCTGTCTCTTGTCTGGATGGTGCACTCTGACAGACTCTATTCTGTCTATTGTCGTGATGGTACATTCTGGCAGACTCTATCCTGTCTCTTGTCTTGATGGTACGCTCTACCCTGTCTCTTGTCTGGATGGTACACTCTGACAGACTCTATTCTGTCTCTTGTCTTGATGGTACGCTCTACTCTGTCTCTTGTCTGGATGGTACACTCTGACAAACTCTATTCTGTCTCTTATATTGATGGTACACTCTATCCTGTCTCTTGTCTGGATGGTACACTCTGACAGACTCTATTCTGTCTCTTGTCTTGATGGTACGCTCTATCCTGTCTCTTGTGTGGATGGTACACTCTGACATACTCTATTCTGTCTCTTGTCTTGATGGTACGCTCTACCCTGTCTCTTGTCGGGATGGTACACTCTGACAGACTCCATTCTGTCTATTGTCGTAATGGTACATTCTGGCAGACTCTATCCTGTCTCTTGTCTTGATGGTACGCTCTACCCTGTCTCTTGTCTGGATGGTACACTCTGACGGACTCTATTCTGTCTCTTGTCTTGATGATACGCTCTATCCTTCTCTTGTGTGGATGGTACACTCTGACATATTCTATTCTGTCTCTTATCTTGATGGTACGCTCTACCCTGTCTCTTGTCGGGATGGTACACTCTGACAGACTCCATTCTGTCTATTGTCGTAATGGTACATTCTGGCAGACTCTATCCTGTCTCTTGTCTTGATGGTACGCTCTACCCTGTCTCTTGTCTGGATGGTACACTCTGACAGACTCTATTCTGTCTCTTGTCTTGATGGTACGCTCTACCCTGTCTCTTGTCTGGATGGTACACTCTGACGGACTCTATTCTGTCTCTTGTCTTGATGGTACGCTCTATCATGTCTCTTGTCTGGATGGTACACTCTGACAGACTCTATTCTGTCTCTTGTCTTGATGGTACGTTCTATCCTGTCTCTTTTCTGGAGGGTACACTCTGACATACTCTATTCTGTCTCTTGTCTTGATGGTATGCTCTACCCTGTCTCTTGTCTCGATGTTACACTCTGACAGACTCTATTCTGTCTCTTGTCTTGATGGTACGCTCTATCCTGTCTCTTTTCTGGATGGTACACTCTGACAGACTCTATTCTGTCTCTTGTCTTGATGGTACGCTCTATCCTGTCTCTTGTCTGGATGGTACACTCTGACAGACTCTATCCTGTCTCTTGTCTTGATGGTATGCTCTATCCTGTCTCTTGTGTGGATGGTACACTCTGACAGACTCTATCCTGTCTATTTTCTTGATGGTACGCTTATCCTGTCTCTTGTCTGGATTGTACACTCTGACAGACTCTATCATGTCTCTTGTCTTGATGGTACACTCTATCAGACCCTATCATGTCTCTTGTCTTGATGGTACACTCTGACAGACTCTATCATGTCTCTTGTCTTGATGGTACACTCTGACAGACTCTATCATGTCTCTTGTCTTGATGGTACACTGTGACTGACTCTATCATGTCTCTTGTCTTGATGGTACACTCTGACAGACTCTATCATGTCTCTTGTCGTGATGGTACACTCTGACAGACTCTATCATGTCTCTTGTCTTGATGGTACACTCTCACTTATAGTTCTGTCTTCCTCTTGTTGGATGTTTGTCTTCAACCTTTTCTTTATTTATGGTCTTCAGCAAGGTTTTATGTCTTTGTATATATGTTATTTCTAGATACGTACAAATGTATACATTGATTACTACATATATGTACAGATTCGGTCTGTATGCTGTTATATTACATGTATATAATGCCTGCCTTTAAATTAATGTTTAAAGTAACATGTAGGAATGACAGGTATAGTATGCAAGATAAATGAGAGTGGATGGGCAGAATATTAGACGGGTCTGCGCGCTCAATTCTTAACCATTTGAAAATGAAGTTCGTTCGTTCTCTCTATCTATCTATCTATCTATCTATCTATCTATCTATCTATCTATCTATCTATCTATCTATCTATCTATCTATATATCTATCTCTCTTTTTTTTCTCTCTCTCTCACACACACAGACACACATAAACAAACACATTATTTTCTCTTTATGACACACACAAACATTTGTGTAAGATCGATCTATCTATCTATCTATCTATCTATCTATCTATCTATCTATCTATCTATCTATCTATCTATCTATCTATCTATCTATCTATCTATCTATTTATCTATTTATCTATCTATCTATCTATCTATCTATCTAGCTATCTATCTATCTATCTATCTATCTATCTATCTATCTATCTATCTATCTATCTATCTATCTATCTATCTATCTATCTATCTATCTATCTATCTATCTATCTATCTATCTATCTATCTATCTATCTATCTATCTATCTATCTATCTATCTATCTATCTATCTATCTATCTATCTATCTATTCATCTATCTATCTATCTATCTATCTATCTATCTATCTATCTATCTATCTATCTATCTATCTATCTATCTATCTATCTATCTATCTATCTATCTATCTATCTATCTATCTATTCATGTCTGCCTATCTATCTATATCTCTATCGATTTGTCTGTCAGTCTGTTTATTTATTAATATATCTATTTACAAATCCATCTATCTATTTATTTATGCACTTGTCTATTTATTTCCTGTGTGTGTCCTCCCCCCCCTCCTCCCCCCTCCCTTCCTTTCCCCGAAGGGCCTTCTCACTCAAACAAGAACCCTGAGTTATGTTCACCCTTCTCTCTCACACATTTCCTATTTCTGTCGATCCCACATACACACACACACTTTTACAGATACAAACATTCACTCCCACATACACACTCCGCGCAGACACACACATGCATTCGACGTTTATTCTGGTTCTGCCCCCACACACACACAAATTCACCTGGCCTGCTAGCAGACATAAAAACTGTAGACCTGGTACTGTCAGGTTATCGCCAGGCATCCTACAAATCTGAGCTAATGACAAGTGCGTATATAAAACTACCCCTCTTCCCCCTTTCCATACTTCCCCCCACATGTAACAAACTGTTCAGTTCTCATATCTCACAACCCCGCTGGCCAGGTAAATCTTTCCCCACTCGAGGCTAACGCGATCACGAAGGTACGAGGTAGATGGTATTTACCTGTTTGTTTGGCTTTAAGCGAGTGTGTTGATGCGTGTGAAGAATGAGCAGACGTCAGTGATAGAGGAGAGGGTGGTATGGATGCGGCATGGATGTGAAAGATAAAGAACTTAGTCGTTCCTCGTTTACCCTGGGGTGTACAGGTTAGCAAGATAGAGATTGACCCTGATGTTGTCCTCTCAGAGATTGTCTGATGTTCTCCTCTCAGAGATTGTCTGATGTTGCCCTCTCAGAGATTGTCTGATGTTGTCCTCTTAGAGATTGTCTGATGTTGTCCTCTCAGAGATTGCCTGATGTTGTCCTCTCAGAGATCGTCTGATGTTGTCCTCTCAGAGATCTGATGTTGTCCTCTCAGAGATTGTCTGATATTGTCCTCTCAGAGATTGTCTGATGTTGTCCTCTCAGAGATTGTCTGATGTTGTCCTTCAGAGATTGTCTGATGTTGTCATCTCAGAGATTGTCTGATGTTGTCCTCTCAGAGATTGTTTGATGTTGTCCTCTCAGAGATTGCATGATGTTGTCCTCTCAGAGATTGTCTGATGTTGTCCTCTCAGAGATTGTCTGATGTTGTCCTCTCAGAGATTGTCTGATGTTGTCCTCTCAGAGATTGTCTGATGTTGTCTTCTCAGAGATTGTCTGATGTTGTCCTCTCAGAGATTGTCTGATGTTGTCCTTCAGAGATTGTCTGATGTTGTCCTCTCAGAGATTGTCTGATGTAGTCCTCTCAGAGATTGTCGGATGTTGTCCTCTGAGAGATTGTCTGATATTGTCCTCTCAGAGATTGTCTGATGTTTTCCTCTCAGAGATTGTCTGATGTAGTCCTCTCAGAGATTGTCTGATGTCGTCCTCTGAGAGATTGTCTGATGTTGTCCTCTCAGATATTGTCTGATGTTGTCCTCTCAGAGATTGTCTGATGTAGTCCTCTCAGAGATTGTCTGATGTTGTCCTCTGAGAGATTGTCTGATGTTGTCCTCTCAAAGATTGTCTGATGTTGTCCTCTCAGAGATTGTCTGATGTAGTCCTCTCAGAGATTGTGTGATGATGTCCTCTGAGAGATTGTCTGATGATGTCCTCTCAGAGATTATCTGATGTTGTCTTCTCAGAGGTTGTCTGATGTTGTCCTTCAGAGATTGTCTGATGTTGTCCTTCAGAGATTGTCTGATGTTGTCCTCTCAGTTAACTCTGGGTCGTCCTGGAAGTCTGGATCCCTGGCTATTAGTTTCCCATATTTGTTGTGGTAGCTGGTCTTCTACCATTCTTAAAGATGCAGAATATGGCAGATAATATTAATGATAAGGATATTAATTCTTGCTTCATGTCTTCCTTTTTTCGCAGCTTATCATGAACTGCGATATCCTGTATGCATTAAGCCTGCATAAGGCATTTATGTGTTTGCACAGATGTTTTTTTGTAATAATTTGTTTGACATAGTTCGGTCGCCAGCCTCATGTAAAACATCACTTTAATTTAATTACCCTTCAGTCATCCGTCAAGCAAACGTCATCAACAAATATATCCCATTTTTTTCTGTCTATGGCATCCGTCCAAGGTCTTGACTTTTTTTCATTTCTGTCTCCAGTATTCTTCTCCGTGTGTTTGTCATCATTGTCACACGTCAGCTACACACAGAGCACAGGCTTTCAACAACTTATGACAAGTCTCCCGTCCCGTGCCATCAGCTCGAGGTCTTTCTTTATCACCTTCATGTCTGTCTCCAATTCTCTTCTCCGTGTGTTATTTCTCTCTCTCTCTCTCTCTCTCTCTCTCTCCACCTATATTACCCTGCGGATTCCAGAACGAGTACTGGCTGTTAATGCTATCAAGAGAATTCCTCAATGTCTGTCATCTCTTGTGTCACTGGAATTTGTCTGTTTCTTGTCATCTCTTGTGTCACTGGAACTTGTCGGTTTCTTGTCATCTCTTGTGTCACTGGAATTTGTCTGTTTCCTGTCATCTCTTATGTCACTGGAATTTGTCTGTTTCTTGTCATCTCTTGTGTCATCTCTTGTGTCATCTCTTGTGTCACTGAAATGTGTCTGTTTCTTGTCATCTCTTGTGTCACTGGAATTTGTCTGTTTCTTGTCATCTCTTGTGTCACTGGAATTTGTCTGTTTCTTGTCATCTCTTGTGTCACTGGAATTTGTCTGTTTCTTGTCATCTCTTGTGTCACTGGAACTTGTCTGTTTCTTGTCATCTCTTGTGTCACTGGAACTTGTCTTGTCGGTTTCTTGTCATCTCTTGTGTCACGGGAACTTGTCTGTTTCTTGTCATCTCTTGTGTCACTGGAACTTGTCTGTTTCTTGTCATCTCTTGTGCCACTGGAACTTGTCTTGTCGGTTTCTTGTCATCTCTTGTGTCACGGGAACTTGTCTGTTTCTTGTCATCTCTTGTGTCACTGGAACTTGTCTGTTTCTTGTCATCTCTTGTGTCACAAGAACTTGTCTGTTTCTTGTCATCTCTTGTGCCACTTGCACGTGTCTTGACTGTTTCTTGTCATCACTTGTGCCACTGGAACTTGTCTTTTTCTTGTCATCTCTTGTGCCACTGGAACTTGACTGTTTCTTGTCATCTCTTGTGTCACTGGAACTTGTCTGTTTCTTGTCATCTCTTGTGTCACAAGAACTTGTCTGTTTCTTGTCATCTCTTGTGCCACTGGCACGTGTCTTGACTGTTTCTTGTCATCTCTTGTGTCACAAGAACTTGTCTGTTTCTTGTCATCTCTTGTGCCACTGGCACGTGTCTTGACTGTTTCTTGTCATCTCTTGTGTCACAAGAACTTGTCTGTTTCTTGTCATCTCTTGTGCCACTGGAACTTGTCTGTTTCTTGTCATAAACATAAACATAATTAAAAAGAAAAGAAGTAAAAGAAGAAATGAAAGAGAAAGACAAATACGATTAAGAAGAACGAGTAGAAAGTGGAGGACAGTCCAAGAGGAATAAGATGGACAACATTTTCTACATTGGAAGATCTGGAATATGCAGATGACATTGCACTACTAGCACATTCACATCAACACATCCAGGAAAAAACGGATAGACTTAACAAGTTTAGCCAGCAGGTGGGCTTGAACATCAATTTAAAGAAGTCTGAGGTCATGACGCTCAATGTGAGCAACCCTGAGCCCATATCAGTAAGGAATCAGCAACTGGTACAGACAGATACCTTCACATACCTAGGAAGCATAGTAACGCCAGACGGCGGGGCAGGCAAAGACATCAACATCAGAATGAATAAGGCAAGAACAGCCTTCTTTAGCCTAAACAACATCTGGAAGTCCTCCCAATACAGCACAAGCACAAAATTAAGATTATATCAGAGCTGTGTGCTTTCTGTGCTTCTCTATGGTGCGGAATGCTGGAGAGTTACAGAGAAGGAAATGTCGAAATTGTCCTCTTTTCACACAACATGCCTAAGAAAAATTCACCGAATCTTTTGGCCGAATACCATCACTAACCAAGATCTGCTTACTCGTAGCAAGCAAGAGGACATGCACACCATCATAGCTGGCAGACGCTGGAACTGGGTTGGTCATGTCCTCAGAAGAGACCCTGATGCCATCACAAGAACAGCTATGCTTTGGACCCCTGAAGGAAAACGAAAAAGAGGCCGACCAAAAACAACCTGGCGGAGGACTGTGGAGGCTGAGATGCAAAGAATGAACCAGAGTTGGGGCACTGTACAAAGGATGGCCACCGACCGAGCAAAGTGGAATCAATTTGTTGTTGCCCTACAAGACGCCACTAGGCGTGATGGCCACTGACTGCTTTGACGGTCGGCGGCTAAGGATCAAAGAAGAAGAAATAGAAAGTGGATAAAGGAAGGATAGCGAAAAAATAATAAAAAAAGGAAGACGGAGAAATGAAGGAGAAAGAGAACGAAGACGCATGCGACTTTACTAGGTATGTCTATCACATTATCTCCCGCAGCTGAAGCCGTTCATAGCCTACCATTTGTCGTCTCTCCATTTGTCGTCTCTCCATTTGTCGTCGCTCCATTTGTCGTCGCTCCATTTGTCGCATGAAACCACAGCTGCGGCTGATCCTCTTGCATGTAACCTGCACCAAACATGTGGGTCTGTTCTTGCTTTTGTTCTTTCAGTTTCTGTTTTACAAGATGAAACTGCCAGTTCCATGCACTACCTCATATTAGCCGCCTTTTCTGACATGCCTAAAGGAGCAGTCATCCTGTCTTTTCTTTGCCTTCTCGTAGACTCCTGGAGAACTCACTGACGATGGTTTTAATAACGATAACAAAAATAAGCAGACAAAAGAAGCCATTATCAGTTGACGCCTGTTAGCGCGTGGAGGACAGAACATCAGAAAGCAAATGAGATGGGAGTATAAGGGGCGAGAAACTGAACGTTCGGTTCAAACTTAATCTGCGTTCATAACATTATTGCCTAGTTTGAAGAAAGAAACGTGTTAAGGAATTCGACCAACTCAACTTCCCAGAAGGATATTTTCATTACCTGTACTAGTTTGTTGCCCCCAGTCGAGAACGACGCGAAAATCGAGATACCAACGGGCTGGGTCTGAGCAATCAACAACACATTTACATTGAAAAAACAAACCACAACTTGCTCGACTTGGATTGTTGTAAAGTACACAGACCTGACTACCAAATTGCTGTACATTTCTGCTTCATCATCATCATGACTAGGGAGCATAGAACATTAACAGATTCATGCCCCGTCAGCCTGTCCTGTGCCATCCGCTCAATATCTTCTTTATCGCTTTCACTTCTGTCTCCAGTTCTCTTCTCTGTGTTGTTTTCGTTCTCCTCCTGCCTCTCCTGCCCTAGGTGTCACAGAACATGGACAGCCTTGTAATGATACCAGCAAGCTTCCTCTATGTGTCATATTCATCGCCAGCGACTTTCACTCACATACGTCTGTTTAAGAACGTTTAATTTGTAAAGCTAAATTCTTACAGTAATATTACTCCAACAGTCAGTACATTTTTTCCAGCTACCCGGCGTTGAGCGGGTGAAAATAATATCAGGACTATCAGCCTAGCAAAGCTGCAATGTGACAGACGCATTGCTCAGGCCGGGCTTTCTTTCTGGCTCACCAGACTGTGCGCGACATTTTAAAACCAGTGAGGACCTCTATGTATAAAGGGGTTGAGAAATTCAAAAAGAATGAGACACGTGTTTATGCCAAATATACTGTGTGTGTATATATATATATATACGGGAACATAGGAAGCATAACCGACCTAAGAGTTTTTTAAGGTGGTGCAAGGTCTCGTGTTGGCGCCCCTATCCACCCCCAACGTGCAATTCTGAGTGTGCTTTAACGAGACTCAGTTTCATGCTGTTTAGTTGGATAACGCTGTAATTTTAGCAAGTGATGTTCACAGTAGCATTCTACAAAAACATAATACAGTTATATTTCTCAAATCTTATTGTAGCTATGTTTTTCTTTAATTATCATGAATTAGATGGGCACTCAGTACGTTGTTGTTGCTGTGTTTTTTTAACGAACAAAATAGACATAAGAAAGTGAACAGTTTCATATAACCAAATAATCTGTTACTTTTACGTTGTTTGTTTCTTTGTCCTTTTTTTTAAATAAATTTTATTGGCGCACTGTCCTAGAAGAGCCGGTCCTGGCGAGAAAAACCGCATTTACGAAGAAGTAAATTTTAGGGTAAATGTTTACGCGATACAGTGGACAAATATCACCTGAAACTGAAAGACATACTAGTGAGAAACAAAGTTTCACTTTTGTTAATGGCCGCAACATCAAATTAAATACAGCCATTCCCCCGTTTAGCGCTTTTAACTCGTTCTTGACAAATTGAGCGCTAACCGAAAAACCGCTAAACCAGAATAGATTTCCCATAAGAATCAACATGAATCAAATTAATTCGTTACCAATGTCCAGAAAGTTATATCAAAATTAAGTAAAAATGATGAAAAACTAAAACTAAATAGTCAACAACAATTATTAATTACATATAATTATCAGACATTTTGAACACAAAAGAAATATTATATACGTTCCGTATTAACAACACAATTATAAAATAAAAATATTATATGACTTTAATTGCTTCTACTTCTATCGCATGTGGGTAGTCACGGCAGAGCTGACTTCATCATCAGACGACTGGTTAGCAGAAGATTTTGTAGCTGTTCAAAAAATTGTTTGATGGCTCAAAATGTAAAAGGCAAAGCTGTTTGGTTAATGGGGGTAGAAGATATTCGAGAAAACTATAAATGAAAAGCTCGAGCTTAATTTTCTTTGCCACCTTCTTTTTTTCACTTCAAGAAGCATCTTGCAGCAATTCAGATGTTGCTCTATGTTACGGATTACCATAAAACTGCGTTCCATTTTGGTTTAACATTTAATTATGCTAGCAATGACAATGCGTCCTGACCATCCCACCACCCAGAATGAACTTGATGAGCATGTGAAAGTTGCATTCCTGTCTCCCATGGAGTTTAGCGCTCAGCATAAGATTGAATTTGTTTAGCTTATAACAGACATATGACGTAAAATAAAAACAGCCTTATGTCAAACAAGTGCTAAACGAACAGCGTCATTGCTGTGTGTAAAAAGAAAAAATAGCGAAGAAGACTGAGTTGCCGCATACATGTACCACGTTCGTTTGTAGACACGCTTTGGTGCACTGAAGGAGTGTCATGCTGCGCACTATCATCATCATTGTCATGACCCTTGAACTCCCTGAAGATCATAGGCCTTCAACAAACTTATGCCAGGTCTTATTGTCCCGTGCCATCAGCTCAAGGTCTTTACATGCCTTCCTTAATTCTTTTATATCCGTCTACAGTTCTCTTTTCCATGTGTTTGTATGTCTTTCCTTACTTCTCAAACCATGAAGCTTCCAGAACATTCTCTGCTTTGTAATACTATCAACAGGTTTACTTAGTGTGTGTACTATCCATCGCCAGGTTCTCCTTCTTATCTCTTATTCCACTGGCACTTGTTGCGTAATATAGTTGCTGTTAATAAGTTTCAAGCGCAGGGTAGTCCTAATAAGAGCATTATACGATGAGGCCAAACACAATTATTACAACATTTTGTACGTGAACAATTTGGCAATACACTTTATTCCTTTCCTCATGAAATAATTCCTTATATTTTGTGTTTATAATTTCAGCATTTCGTACGTGACCAAGTTTGACCAATCATGAGCTCTTTAGAAGAACGTCGAGAAGCCCGCCGTAGACGACGTGGAGACGATGAGTAAGCTTCTTTTCTCTGATTTCTTATTGTGTATTTCCCATAGTTTACTCAGCTTATGGTAGCTGTCTTTCATCTTGACAACCTCCAGATCAGCGATTCTCATCATGATTTCAAACCAGTCGTGAAGTCGGTCATTTTTTTAGTGGAATCGAGTTGGTAAAAAAAAATGCCCTGACTACGAATTTTACCAGACTTAAGTCAAGGCAGATCCATGTTTGATCCATGCAGAGAGGCCCGGGGGGGGAGAGAATAGGGAAAGGGGGGGGGGGGGGGGGGGGGGGGGGGGAACGAGGGAACGCTTTTAAAAAAAATTGAAATAACATTTTAAAGTATTAGAACTCTTAAAAGCACTTTCGTGTTAAAGTACATCCATTTTTACATAATGTAGGAACATTTCAGTTGTTTCTGATCATAAATAAAGTTTTTATCACAACTGGAAATTTGTTGGCACATTTAGAAACAGCACACAAGAAATGAAAATAAACTATAAACACTGTCAATTTTCACGTCATTGTTAAAATAAAACTATTTTACCCCATGGTGTTTGGCAAAGCAGTCATTTGTGTGCAGGTGTGGATGATTTGTTATTGTGTATTACTGTATGAATGAATGAATGAATGAATAGTTTAAAATGTAGTCTATGAAAGCCACGTATTCATTTATTCATACACTTACCATATTCAGGGGCGGATTAAGCCAAGAAGGGCCACTAGGCATTTGGTGTTTGGGCCCCCTTTCACCTAATAGCAATATTTGTTTCAAACGCTTTAGCATGGTGATGTTATATACTTGTATTATTAATAGACAGGTACGTTAGTTTGTTAGCATGGTGATGGTATATACTTGTGTTATTAATAGACAGGTACATTAGTTTGTTAGCATGGTGATGGTATATACTTGTATTATTAATAGACGGGTACGTTAGTTTGTTAGCATGGTGATGGTATATACTTGTGTTATTAATAGACAGGTACATTAGTTTGTTAGCATGGTGATGGTATATACTTGTATTATTAATAGACAGGTATGTTAGTTTGTTAGCATGGTGATGGTATATACTTGTATTATTAATAGACAGGTATGTTAGTTTGTTAGCATGGTGATGGTATATACTTGTATTATTATAAGACAGGTATGTTAGTTTGTTAGCATGGTGATGGTATATACTTGTATTATTAATAGACAAGTATGTTAGTTTGTTAGCATGGTGATGGTATATACTTGTATTATTAATAGACAGGTATGTTAGTTTGTTAGCATGGTGATGGTATATACTTGTATTATTATAAGACAGGTATGTTAGTTTGTTAGCATGGTGATGGTATATACTTGTATTATTAATAGACAAGTATGTTAGTTTGTTAGCATGGTGATGGTATATACTTGTATTATTAATAGACAGGTATGTTAGTTTGTTAGCATGGTGATGGTATATACTTGTATTATTATAAGACAGGTATGTTAGTTTGTTAGCATGGTGATGGTCTATACTTGTATTATTAATAGACAGGTGTGTTAGCTTGTTAGCGTGGTGATGGTATATACATGTATTATTAATAGACAGGTATGTTAGTTTGTTAGCGTGGTGATGGTATATACTTGTATTATTAATATGCAGATACGTTTGTTAGCATGGTGATGGAATACACTTGTATTATTAATAGACAGGTATGTTAGTTTGTTAGCATGGTGATGGTATATACTTGTATTATTAACAGACAGGTATGTTAGCTTGTTAGTGTGGTGATGGTATATACTTGTATTATATATAGACAGGAATGTTAGTTTGTTAGCGTGGTGATGGTATATACTTGTATTATTAATAGACAGGTATGTTAGTTTGTTAGCGTGGTGATGGTATATACTTGTATTATTATTTATAGACAGGTATGTTAGTTTGTTAGCATGGTGATGGTTTATACTAGTGTTATTAATAGACAGGTATGTTAGTTTGTTAGCATGGTGATGGTATATACTTGTATTATTAATGGACAGGTATGTTAGTTTGTTAGCATGGTGATGGTATATACTTGTATTATTAATAGACAGGTATGTTAGTTTGTTAGCGTGGTGATGGTATATACTTGTATTATTAATAGACAGGTATGTTAGTTTGTTAGCGTGGTGATGGTATATACTTACTTACTTACTTACTTAGTCGTTCCCCTTCTACCGTGAGGTGTAGAGGTTTGGAAGAGAGAGCGCCAGACTATCCCATCGGCTGTCTTCCTCCTGGCCTGGTTCCATTCTAGTCATTGATCCTTCAAAGATTGTCTAATGTTGTCCTCCCAGCGGACTCTGGGTCGTCCTCGGGGTCTGGATCCCCGGCTCTCTGCCTCCCATGCCTGTCGTGGTATCCGATCTTCTCCCATTCTGCAGACATGGCCAAACCATCTTAATTGGGACTGTTCTACTTGGGTCTGCAGGGGGTAGGATTTAAGGCCCCGACGTATCGTCCGGCCGCGCACCATGTCTCCTCCCGTCACCTCAACCACCTTCCTCAGATACCTCATTTCTGAGGTTTGGATCTGGCCTTCATGGGTTGCAGCCACCGCCCATGACTCGCATCCGTATGTCAAGACTGGGACACAGGTGGAGCGGCACACAGCCACCCTCGCTCTCCCACCAACCTCTCCCCCGCTGAGGAATCCTCGACCCATGGCCCGAAAAAGTACCCCAGCTGCCGCCCCCCGAGCGGCCAACTCCTCCCCGATGCCTCCCCCTCGGTCCACAACAGCTCCGAGGCATCTAAAGCGGCCGACCTGCCCCAGGACCTGCCCTCCCAGCCCAATCTGATGTCCTCTTTCTTCTCGTGATATCACCATGGATTTTGTTTTAGAGCTGCCCATGACCATCCCTCTCCTCTCCAGCCCCTCCTTCCAGACTTGCAGGTTGGATTGGAGATGTGCCTCTGATTTAGCAATCAGGGCAACATCATCAGCAAATGCCAGCTCCGAAATATAGACCTGTCCCATCTTCCAGTACCCCACTGAATACTTTCTTGTTCTCTCCTTACATGCCTTGATGACATCGTCCATAAGGAGTATGAAGAGGTAAGGTGATAGGATATCACCTTGTCTTACACCAGTGGTGGTCCTGAACTCCTCCGACTTATGGTTTGCTGTCCTCACATAATTTCTGCAAGACTTGTAGAAGCTCTGTATAGCATGAATCAGAGGTGCTGGAATATTCTTCCTTGCCAAACAGTCCCAAAGTTTGCTCCAGTATATACTTGGTATATACTTGTATTATTATTTAAAGACAGGTATGTTAGTTTGTTAGCATGGTGATGGTTTATACTAGTGTTATTAATAGACAGGTATGTTAGTTTGTTAGGATGGTGATGGTATATACTTGTATTATTAATAGACAAGTATGTTAGTTTGTTAGCGTGGTGATGGTATGTACTTGTATTATTAATAGACAGGTATGTTAGTTTGTTAGCATGGTGATGGTATATACTAATGTTATTAATAGACAGGTATGTTAGTTTGTTTGCATTAGTTACCTCTTTTATTGATAATGGTTTTTTAATTAATTTTTATTAGTATTATTTTTATCATTATTACGATAAACACAATAAACACATTTTATTGAAACATTTTTCTTGTATTTCTTTCAAAAATTTCTTTAATAAGTGGCAAGAAATCAGTTTTTCTAAGAATAGAAGGTTCTATACTCATCAATGCCAAATTGTTCAGTTTATCATCCATCATGGTTTTTAACCCGGGGTGCAATATGTCTTTTACGTTATTTTTGTTCTTTAGAATGTTATAAATGCTATTGCACGGTGCAAATATTTTCTTTTTGTACATAAATCTATGCATTTTTTTTTTAACTTATGCACAGGCGCCCAAGAGATTAGGGCGCCTAGGCTTCGGCTTACTTAACCTAATGGATAATCAGGCCCTGACCATACTTACACATATAACTCCATAACTGACCATACTTACACATATAACTCCATATCTGACCATACTTACACATATAAATTAATATGAAACAAATATAAAGGTATGTTATAAGGCACTCGTAGGAAATAAAGAAGTAGAACACTAGACAACAGAAAAACAACAGACATGAGTGGCTTACCCAGGATTTGAACCCTGGACCTTCCGTGCGACAACACCGCCTAGCTATGCAAGCGAATCACACTGTCCTCCCTGCCATCTACGCATCCCCAAAAAAAGGATGTTTCAATGACAGGTCATTAGTGCGAACCTCTATACATAACACCGGAAGTTTACCATGGGCAGTTCAGCCTATTAATGACGCAATCACTTCTGCTGTTCCCCTATATATCAGTATTGGTCAGTCCAACAAGACAAAGACCTTAATACTGTGTCCAGTATGATAGTAGACTTAGAACAGTAAGAACAGGACAGAGGGTAGGCTTGGTATTGTATAAACATTTATAACACATAAGGAAGGGAAACCACGAGGCCTGTAAACAGTAAATTAACATTGAAACATCCTTTTTTGGGGATGCGTAAATGGCAGGGAGGACAGTGTGATTCGCTTGCATAGCTAGGCGGTGTTGTCGCACAGAAGGTCCAGGGTTCAAATCCTGGGTAAGCCACTCATGTCTGTTGTTTTTCTGTTGTCTAGTGTTCTACTTCTTTATTTCCTACGAGTGCCTTATAACATACCTTTATATTTGTTTCATATTAATTTACTGTTTACAGGCCTCGTGGTTTCCCTTCCTTATGTGTTATAAATGTTTACACATATAACTCCATATCTGACCATACTTACACATATAACTCCATATCTGACCATACTTACACATATAACTCCATTTCTGACCATACTTACACATATAACTCCATATCTGACCATACTTACACATATAACTCCATATCTGACCATACTTACACATATAACTCCATATCTGACCATACTTACACATATAACTCCATATCTGACCATACTTACACATATAACTCCATATCTGACCATACTTACACATATAACTCCATTTCTGACTATACTTACACATATAACTCCATATCTGACCATACTTACACATATAACTCCATATCTGACCATACTTACACATATAACTCCATATCTGACCATACTTACACATATAACTCCATATCTGACCATACTTACACATATAACTCCATATCTGACCATACTTACACATATAACTCCATATCTGACCATACTTACACATATAACTCCATATAAGTGTATCATTTTATGCCATATCACAAGTTTAAAAAAGTGTAGAAGGAGGCGGACTTCTCAAATTTTCGGAGTCGGTGTCAGAGTCGGAAAATTGTTTGGCCGACTTGACAACCCTGCTTCAAACAGTTCTGTTGATCATCTGACTGAGTTAGCGGCATTCATACTTATATACTGTTCAAAAAAAGAAACGCAACATTTTTGGTGTTACTTTTATAAAAGATATTCGTTGATTGGACATCAGTCAACCTATCGACTGTGTCCACCTGGTCATTAACTTCTCGTGCTTACCTGAATTGTACTCACCTCATGATTCCTGAGGTCATGAAAGAGGTCAAGGTCAAAACAACATTTTTGACAATAACTCGTGACAGGTTCATGAGAATCCCGTGAAACTTACTGAACACAAAACTCTCTGACCATATTATTGAATGCCTATAAAAGACTGACGCTCCTCGAATAAATTCAGTTGAATATTCAATGCGCAAGTATGGCTCATCTCACTACAGAACAACGACTCATCATCATTGGACGTTTACAGACTGGACAGTCACAAAGTGTAGTGGCCAGACAATTTAATGTGGTTTGAAGCATCATTAGTCGCCTTTGGAGGCGATTTCAAGAAACTGGCTCAGTAGCGGACCGGCCGCGCAGTGGAAGACCCAGAGTCACAACTCCTGCCGAAGACCGCTTCATACGGCTGCGTCACCTCAGGAATCGACTTGCATCTGCGTCCTCCACAGTCCAGTCAATGTCAGCAGCTCGTCGAATTTCAGATCAAACGGTCAGGAACCGGCTGCACGATTCTGGTCTTTGGGCTAGAAGACCCTACAGAGGTCCTGTTCTTACGGAGCGGCATCGCCAGAACCGACTGCAGTGGGCGAACCAGCATCGTCAATGGACCGTTGGGAATGACTGGAGAAGGGTTTGGTTTAGTGATGAATCATTTTTTGTGCTCCAGCGACACGATAGACGGAGAAGAGTTTACCGCAGAGTCCATGAGCGCTACACCCAGAACAGCGTTGATGAGATTCCTCCACATGGTGGTGGAGGTGTGCTGATGTGGGGGGCGATCAACTTCATGGGAAGAAGTGACCTGGTGCAAATTGAAGGACGCCTGAATGCCCAACGATACGTCGCTGAAATTCTTCGTCCTCACGTCCTTCCACTTCTGGCTGCACGAGGGTCGATTTTTCAACATGATAACGCTCGACCTCATGTGGCACAACTCACCACCCAGTTTCTCGCTGACAGCACGTCCAGACCATTCCGTGGCCAGCCATGTCATCAGACATGAACCCCATAGAACACTTATGGGATGAACTCGACAGACGACTCCGCCAGCGAAACGTGGCTCCAGCCAGTCTCCGACAGTTGTCGCTTGCACTGCGGGAAGAGTGGGCAGCCATCCCACAACAACAGATCCAACGGCTAATCGGATCCATGTCAAGGAGATGTCGTTCTCTGATAGAGGCCAGAAGAGGCAATACACCTTACTGAAACGGGGGCCTCAGTCGCAAAGAATAAAAGTCCAAACCAAATTTAATGAACATCATTTCATTGTTAAAGTCTGAAAGTTTCTTCATGCCAAGATTGAAACATTAATTCCGTAAAATAAAATTTTGGTACAAGTTTGAAAGTTGGTGTCCATTACCACTGCAATAATGTTGCGTTTCTTTTTTTGAACAGTATATAGGTTGATCCATGTAACTTCCTGCCGGGAGACGCAGGAGGACTAAGACCACTGCACCCACAAGCATGTCGTACAAGGCAACTAATATATGAAGTTGTGCATTGGGCTGGTAACTTCATTATGTCAATGAAACTACCACAGAAACCATAACCCTTAGAGCACGTGAATGATTGGTGCAGGCTTCTTGTAAGGGTTGTCGCTGCAGAGGTAGCTCCATGCTTCGTAACGAGCGCTACTGTAAATGATGATGATGGTGGTGATGATGATGATGGTGGTGATGATGGTGGTGATGATGATGATAATGGTGGTGATGATGATGATTATGGTGATGATAATAGTGGTGATGATGATGATGGTGATGATGATGATGACAGCGACGACTACGGCTGTATCTGCTATGGGACAATTTTTACCTTTACTTTTAATCAGGTAATTTAGTCAAAGATAAAGCAAACATGAGGAGAATACATATGTAATGCTAGGGTTCAACGGATCAAAAGTTGAAAACCGCTGCTGTTTTTTTGTTTTTTTTTTTAAATGTTTCTTCACAATCTTTTCCTGCATTCCACTCAATTTTACTTGTTTTCGTAAGTAGGTTTGTGTGTTTAGTTCTTACTAATAAATGCGCAAATTTATATTCTAGCCTTTGCTATTATTAGCAGGCGTGTATTACCACCCTCGTATGTTTGCTTGCGTGCAGTTCTGTGTGTGAGTGCAATTGTTAATCATAACTACAGTACCGTACTGTACTTCCTTGTCGTGTGCACACACTTTCTAGATTTGTCGTTAGCTTTCTTAATATAGCACTTTCTAAATTATCTTTCTTCTTTAGGTTGCCCTTTTTCTTCTTCTTCGTACACTCTCAGACGTCCATTTGAATGTTTTCAAAGTAAGCAGTCAGTTTGAATCCCCGTAGAGCTTTTCCACGACTGGTACTGGCGTCGGCCATATGCACTTTCTCTGTACCGCATATAAGGGGCAACTTTGAAGCAGATGTTCAGCAGTCATTTTATCAGTGCCACAGTTACACTGATCGGTAGTTCCTATCTTTAGCTTGTTGAATAGATGGTATCTCAATTTGTTGTGGCCAGTGCGGAGTCTGAAGATTACCACTTGTTCTCTTCTGTTGAGCTTTATTTTGTCCAATAACGTCATTAAAAATGTGTCGTTTGTTTTTTTTTTGTATCTCTTGAACGTGTCATTAACATCCAACAAACTCAAGAAAGCGCTTCATATTTGTCATTAAGACAACCCATAATTTTCAGAGCTCATGAAAACGTTGTCCTTCATACTAGCATGACATTATAAATAAATTACGAGCGGATATAACAAATATATCTAGATAGTCCTATTGTATAGCTCAGAAACATAATTTTTTTTTTGCGCGCCTTACGGAGCATGAACTATCTACCACTGTAGCTGGTCCCCTTGCAGGACACCTGCATCAATCCCGTGCTCTTGTAACGGTGGTTTTTGTGGCAGATTGTTTTACATGATGATGTTGCCAGCTTTATACCCAACCTCATATCACTCGTCTTATACGACACACCAGAAGGACCAGAAGCTATATTCTTGATGTTTCTCGTGAAGCACGCCTGTGGTAAAGTGGGATGATATAAATAGTTATAGGGGACTTAGTGTAATGACTGAGATCAGCTGTGAAGGTATCTGTATCTAATAAGTGTGGTGTATTACAGATGACCTTACTTGCTACCACATTTATACCTCAGTCAGAATTATTCTGGAATATTGTGATGACTACGTTGAATGTCTAGGGTTATGATAATGATGAAGTGTAAGTCACAACAACAACAGACAGATAAACAATTTAATTTATTCCACAACACTTTACAACACTGTGACACTCACACACATATAACACTCTATAAGACTATCTTAAATGAGTCAAGTCTTAACGTTTAAAAATATATGTATTAATTCCTTCAAATATTAGATACCCTGATTCAACTACAAAGTGAACCAGGAATCACAATCAAATGTAATCACAAGTTATATGTACACAATTTATAGATAGAATCTTTGTAATGACATATATTATTATTATTATCATATGTGTGTAAGTTGTGATGTAGTACTATGAGGTAATACTGGCTTGTTCAAGCTTGGTTGTTGTTTGTCATCATGACTTCAAGTGTTTGCTTATGATGGAAATAGTATTGGGAAAAGTTCACAGTTCCTGTCAATTGAAACAATTTATTGTCCCTCTTTCTTTAATATACTGTCAATTTTAGAAGGGGGGTACATAAGATTGAGCTGCTCTGGTCACAGAATCTTATCTTCTGTGATGGCGGCAGGAAACAGTCTCCTCTGCTCGCTTGCTTCATTGTGTTCTTGAGACACCTCACTGGTCGCTATCTGGACCAAGGGGTATGCTATCAGCCTCTGGATTCAGCAAAACTCAGACCAGGTGCTGCTTCAATAAGTTAGGACCACGGTCCCTGAAACAAGAAGGTTGTACCTCCTACTTCAGAACTAATTTATAATCTATTTCCACACTGAACACAATACATAACAAACACTGAGTTCAGAGCGGTAGGCCAACTGCTAGCTTCATCTGAAACAATTTACACCAGTATTCTTCTCCCTAATGGTTACTACGCCTCTGCAATTCCAGCATTATTTCCTTCTATACAATAAGATAGGTGTCACAGTACTGTTTGGCAATTCCATGCAGTTATACTTTTCTCCGACAAGTTCTGTTCAGGTTGGAGCAATATCTAGGCTTTGCCTCATGTTTGCTACTGAACCACACACATATACAGACATAAATTATCAATTCACATTCAATTTTCATCAAAAAGATATCAAATATGTCAATCTTACCACAATTCATGGAAATAATAAACAAATACGTTGACTGGCGATGAATTATGGCACAAATTCCGATCTGCCTCTGTCCCAGGCTTTTATTTAGAAAAATATGAGCTGGATCTCAACGCACGGTTTCTTAGTAAGTTTATTCTAAAATGTGGCACTGAACAGACGCTCCTAATTGACTATATCAGCGGGTCTAGCCAATAGGACCATGTTTACAAAAGCTTTTGAAAAAATTTACCCTTCCTACGTTTCCCCTAACAACCAAAATTAGTATTTGCAGTCCGACTAATCGTGTTTCGCCTTACATATACTTCCCGCCAATCAAATAGGATTTAACATGGTGGCCTATTTCCCGTAAAATGGTGGTTTCAAAACATGCCACTGCGCAATTCTGATTTGGTGCTGTCAGACACCCTCACTATTTTCTTTTGACTATAATTTGTTAATTCCTAGACTATTTGCGTAACACTTAACATATTCTTTGTCAGCAAGTCCTAAGGAACCCAAATATATAAATTTAATGGAGCTAAGTGGCTGCGTTCAAAATATGCATTTTCTTCTACCACCCGTTCACTTCGATACGATGTGGTGTCTCGGTACTGTCAGGCTTTCAGACATAAAACAGTATAATGTCATGTTTACTAATAAGCATTAAACAGGTTTTTAAAACCTAACCCTCGTATTTGTAGTGTTTTTTATCACTGTCTATTTGAAAAAAAGTTAGTGCTTCATGCCTTTCGCTTGGGGGTGGCATTATTTTTATATCGCGAGACGCGTGTTAGTGTTGCATACGTTCCTCCGTTCAGCCCTCTCTCTCTCTCTACCCTAAGTTCATCTGTCTTTTCATTACGCAGTGTATAAAATGAAATTAATGCTAGTATTAATCTAGGTCATTAATCAGCTTGCGTATCTCAAGGTTTTCTATTAAATACAGTACACGTTTTATTGTTAGAAAGGTGTGTATGCTGCTATAGGCTTTACTATCAAACGTGAAAGCGTTACAATTTTCAGACGAAGTAGAAAAAAAGGGGGGATCTCGAGTACAGTCATTGTGACAGCACTGTTCGTTACCATTCTTCTTTCCCTTTTATTGAATTTATGTGTTAGGTTTTACGTTTACCTTTTAATTTATATATGTGGATTTAGAATGTTTCACGACAAATTGTCCCCTCTTAAAACAGACGTTATATGTCAGTCTATAATTCTATATACACATAGAGAAATTTATTATTATTTCTGGGGCTTACGGTGATTCTCATCACACGGATGGCGGCTTAAAAAATCCGCTCCCAGATTTGTTTTTCCAGAAATATACTCTATGCTAAACTCAAATGGCTGCATAAGTAAGGACCATCTGAGTAACCTAGAATTTTCATGCCTAGCCTGCGCTAGAAACGACAAGGGTTTGTGATCCGTTTGCAACTTAAATGCCTTCCCATACAGATAAATATTGAATTTCTTTATCGCCCATATTACTGCAAGACATTCTTTTTCGCTAGTTGAGTAATTGGTTTCAGCTTTATTCAACTTTCTGCTAGCATATGCCACTGGGCTTAATTCCCCATTCAATGCATCTGATTTCTGTAACAGGGTCGCACCTAGCCCGATATTACTGGCATCCGTTCTTACAATGAATTCTTGACTTAAGTCAGGTAATTTCAAAATAGGTTTGCTTGTGAGCTTTTCCTTCAATTCCTGGTAAGCCAATTCACATTGTGCTGTCCATGTAATTCGATCTGGATTTCCTTTACGTGTCAAATCAGTTAACGGTGCACATATGGAATTAAAGTTTTTTATATACTTTGGTAGAAACCACATAATGAGACAAAGGATCTCACGTCTTTCTTGGTTTGTGGTCTCGGGGCTTTCTTTAGTTTCTCTAAATTCTTGGGGTCAGGGGTCATGTTTCCCTGATGAACTGTGTGTCCCAAGAATTCTAATTTTTTACATCCAACACAACATTTGGTTGGTCGGGCTGTTAAATTTGCTTCTCTAAGTCGATCAAACAGCATGTTCAGAGAGTCAATGTGTTCCTCAAATGTTTCTGTTGCTATAAGGATATCATCCATGAAATTTGTGATGCATGGGTTATTCAGAGGATCCAACAATTTTCTCATCATTCTAGAGAAGACACTAGGCGCATTCTTCAATCCAAATTGCAATCTGTTAAACTCATAGTGTCCCTCTGAGGTACTAAAAGCTAGGTACGGTCTAACCTCAGGCTTTACTGGAATCTGATAGTATCCTTTACTCAGATCCACTTTTGAGAAATATTTAGCTTTATTTAGCCTGGCAAACAACTGATTTGTATCCGGCAATGGATCCACCTGTCCTTCTGTGATAGCATTCAGTCTCCTGTAATCTATACAGAGTCTATGTTCTCCAGAGGGTTTCTTTAAGAGCACCACACTGGAACTATACGAAGATTCACTGTGTGAAATTATTCCCTCCTTCAACAAATAGTCTATCTCTTCCTTCAAAGCTTTCTCCTTAGCAACAGGAATCGAATAGGGTTTCATACAAACAGGTGTGGGGTCTATCAGTTTCATATCATATTCCAATAAGTTTGTGTGCCCCGGTCGATCTGTTAACACCTCTGTATGATTATCTAGAACCTGTTGCACTCTCTCTTTCTGATTTTTCGTTAAATGTGTACTGATTTTCACCTGTGCCGCTGTCTCACAGGGGTGTAATGGATATTCAAATGATGAAAGTGGTTCCTTTTTCATCTCCATTGCAATGGACAAGGTCAACAAGTGTGTCTCTTCCTGATTTTCTCTTTCCAAGTATTTCTTCAGGAGATTCACATGATAGATTTTTTCTTTCCCCTTCTTATCTATCTTATAATTGGTTCTAGACACCTTCTCTAGAACTGTATATGGACCTTGCCATCCAATTTGTAACTTATTTTGACTACCGGGTAGAAGAAGCAGTACCTTCTCTCCCACAGCCAAATCTCTGTCTTTAGCTTTCCTGTTGTAATAGGCAGCATGTTTTTTCCTGGCTTGTCTCAAAATTTCATTGGCAAGTTTCCAGCCAGTTTTTAAACGAGTGGTCAGCTCATTCACATATTGGTAGGAGGATGTAATATTTTCCTCTGCCTTTTCATCAGTCCACGTTCTTAACAGCGCTTCGAGTGGACCTTTTATTAGCCTTCCAAATAATAATGTTGCCGGGGCCATACCGGTTGAACTATGGGGTACCTCCCGATAAGCAAAGAGGGCGGCGTGAAGGTACTGGTCCCATGTATCTGGTTTTTCGTGTGCCAACTTTCTCAGGATCGTCATCAACGTGCCATTAAATCTTTCCACTTGGCCGTTCTCTTGGGGATGGTACACACTACAATGGAAGTGTTTGGCCTGGAAGATCCTGAAAACTTCTTCTGTTAGTTTCCCCTTGAACTGAGAGCCATTATCAGTCAAGATTTGATTGGGAAAGCCTAACCTTGTGAAAATTGTGAGTAATGCCTCTGCCACATGTTTAGAGTCAATCGATGACAGGGCTACCGCCTCTCCCCACATAGAACAAGTGTCCACCAGAGTCAGAATGTAGCTGTTCCTCCTCTTAGTTCGAGTGAGAGGTCCCACAAGATCCACGGCAACTCTCTCAAAGGGTGTTCCCACTATGGGCATTTCCCCAGAGTTGCTGGTGCAGTCCAATGCTTAGGTGCTACTCGTTGGCACTCTGGACAGGATTTTACATATCGTTTGATATCTTCAGTTATCCCTGGCCAGAAATAGTGACAAGCTATACGCTGTCCTGTTGCGCTGATCCCCATATGACCACTGAAGGGAATCGCATGCCCTAGTTCCAACACTTTAGTCCTATATGAAGTGGGAAGGACCAGCTGTCCGTGACCATTGGATTCAGATCCAGCCTTCCTATAAATCAGCTTGTTCTTCATATAAAATTCTCCCTTGCCTGGAGGTGTATGAGATTTGGGCAACTTCTTGAAACACGGCTTGAGTGTCTTGTCCTCCGCCTGTGCCTTCCTCATCTCATCTGGATGAGTATTTATTGGATTATCCTCCTCCTTTTTAGACTGTGATCTGGTCTGCACTGTTGCCAATATCACAGGTCTCTTGGGATTCCTCAAGAAGACATATCTACACCCCAATATCAGAGGGTAGATTGGCTCATTTATCACTGCTGCTTTTATGATTCCTTCCACATATCGCGTTTTCACCTTTATCCGGGCGATGGGAAGTGTCATGGTAGCTACATCCTTGGTTGCAGTTTGAATCTCCACTGTTTCTGTGGTGTATTGATCTGCCTGCACCAGGTGAGAACTCACAACAGAATCATAATCTAAACCTGTATCATATATACACCTTATGGTGACACCATTACAGATTACATCTTCACACACTGGGGGGTGGTATGGTTCCTGTAGTTCCGCAGGTTTGATCTTTTTTTTCCTTTTTTCCAGATGTCATAGCAGCACAATGAGGAGGTTTCCTTCTACAATGGTCAGTGTCATGATTGTTCATCTTACAATTTTTACACCACCTCCTTCCTTGGTTGAAAGATTTTCTTTCATCAGATTTCCTTTCATCGAATTGTGGGGTTTTATTTTTATTGCCATACCGTGGTCTATCAAACTGGTGCTTACCCTTGTTCTGATCTCTAGGATCAAATTTATTAAAGTTCTGTGGTGCCTTAAAATTTTCTACCTGTTTCTTTTTATTACCTGTTACCTCTGCCTGAGCTGCCTGATACCTTTCAGCGACATTTAGTAGCTCACCCAGTCTCTCTGCACCTTGTTCCATGACAAACTTTCTCAGGTCTGGAGCCATGGACTCTCTTAGTTGTTCTATAAGGATCATTTCCTTAAGATCTTGGGTTTTCCCCAGAGAAGTCCATTTCTCCAAGTATGTCTCTAACCGTGCAGAGAACTGGTGATAGGTTTCACCTGACAGTAGTTTAGCATTCCTAAATTTTTTCCTATAAAATTCTCCATTCTTTTCATATCTTAACAAAAGAGCCTGCTTTAGCATGTCATAATTTTCTTGATAATTTCTGCTCATTTTGGCAAAAACTTCATAAGCTGCACCACGAAGTCCTTGAGATAACTTTAAGCTCCACCTTTCTCTCTCTAACCCATACGTGGTAGCTAATAGTTCATATCTATTTAGATAGTTCTCGATATCATCTTCTTTCTCAACAAAATGATCTAAATGAAAGTTCATAGCTGAGGTTGAGGCTCCCTGACTAGCAGTAGCATCGGAGGTAAAAGTACTGGCACCATTTTCAGGAGCATGGCCCTGAAATTCCAACTCCCTTAGTCGTAACTCATGTTCCCTTTGTAATCTCTTCTCCTCCTTTTCTGCTTCTCTCTCTGCAGCCAATCGCTTGTCTTCTCTTTCGGCAGTCAATCTTTTTTCTTCTGCTTCCCTTTCGGCAGTCAATCTTTTTTCTTCTGCTTCCCTTTCGGCCTTTTTCTCTTCCAACTGGAGCCTCTTTATTTCCGCCTCACGATCCGCCTCCAATGCTCTAGCCTCTTTGTCAGCCTCAATCTGCAGCCTCTTAATTTCTTTTTCAGCCTCTAACTTTCTTTCAGCCTCTTTTTCTAATCTTTCAGATTCTAATCTTCTTTCGGCTTCAAATTTTCTTTCTTCACGTTCAATATATTTGTCACATTCAGTAGTGACATAAGTAATCATAACTTGCCCGTCCATTCCTAACTCTTTAGCAGTCTGCACAGCAGCAGATCGAAATTTGGCCAGGTCCGCCATTTTCTAACAGGCAATTGTAAACAATATCTAACTAAACAACTCAATCTCTAACTAAATATCCAAGGACAACCACAGGCACTGAGAGCTCAACCTTATTTATTTCCACCCAAGGATACCTTTTAAATTTTTATTATTCCCAATATATATAATAGGAGAAAGTTCAATATCCCGGGAGCGAGACCCCAATATATGTGGTAAAGTGGGATGATATAAATAGTTATAGGGGACTTAGTGTAATGACTGAGATCAGCTGTGAAGGTATATGTATCTAATAAGTGTGGTGTATTACAGATGACCTTACTTGCTACCACATTTATACCTCAGTCAGAATTATTCTGGAATATTGTGATGACTACGTTGAATGTCTAGGGTTATGATAATGATGAAGTGTAAGTCACAACAACAACAGACAGATAAACAATTTAATTTATTCCACAACACTTTACAACACTGTGACACTCACACACATATAACACTCTATAAGACTATCTTAAATGAGTCAAGTCTTAACGTTTAAAAATATATGTATTAATTCCTTCAAATATTAGATACCCTGATTCAACTACAAAGTGAACCAGGAATCACAATCAAATGTAATCACAAGTTATATGTTGTGGCGCTGGCTATTGCACGCCACACGCTAGAAAATGTATAGGATTTTGGTGCTGATGAGCGCAGCACGATAGTAATTTGTCGATATGTGTATTGCGCACATGACGTGAGCAGTGTGGAGGAAAAATGGACAGAGCGTGTTTTGACCCTGAATGGGCGACTTGTGTGTGTATTCTACCCAATGGTAGAAATATGGGAAATGTTAAAATAGAAGTGTCTTGAAACATATTAATGTTTATTAAATACAACTAAAGGTAGGAATAGGAATGCGGTAATGTTTATATGGACCTACGGATTATAGGAGTTGCTGAATCTACCTAATTATTCATGCTGTGTAATGATGTATTGTCTACGGGAATAATAAATGGAATGTTACTAAAATATCCAGCTGTTATATTGATCGTTGTGTGGAATCTTCGAGTCATAGAAAGTATCGTTAATGAACTATTGTGGCTGTCCTGAATCTTGTGGACCTATGATATATAAACCTAGACACAGTGTGAAAACGAGCACAAACAATCAACTGAAGAATATAAACTTTTAACGCCACAGATATGGGAGGCTCGTTCCGTTGGAGAGGAATTAATTGTTTGGAATTTGTACAATGCTGTACTGTGGAAAGTACGCAAGATATCAAGCACACGAATTTGTGGAATCAATAGAAATTGCAATTTTTCGTACGAGGTCATGCCAAGACCTTGGACTGTTGGGAAGACATTAATACCAAACAACATATATTCTATTAAAGTCGCTGAACAGACATTTGACTGCCTACGAACAGATATGAAATTTCGACACAATATGCTGCGGTCACAGGTTACTATGAAGAATATTGTCACCTCGAGGCCATTTCACGTTGAATCGGTGTAGTCAACCATTACATCAAGGTCACCTGAACGGACTTGTAAATCCTAAAATAAACTTACCAGTGGACATTTATTATACCAATAATATGAATCGTGAGAAGCATGACGGTATCCAGAACCAATCTTTTGGGTCTTTCAAGTCTGACAAGTCTTTCAACCCTGATGTCCGAGAAATCATTTCGTTTGTCTGCAATGGTCAGGAAGGATGATTTAATCTTTTACGTACGTCACCAAACAGATTTGCTGACCACTTGGATTTCCTAAGTAGGAACAGGGAACGTCTTGTACAGGACACTTATACGCGTTGTGCAACCCAGACTTTACATTGTTTTCTTGACCCGTGTTTATTGCATAGATTCAAGGCCACTTTGCGAGGTTGATGCTTTTTGTTTACTACGAGGATTGGCGGTCGTGGATTTTAATCATATAAGCGAATATATGTTTGTAGGGTCATGGTCTCCGTCCTAAAAATGTCAGGCACATCTTATTTTTGTGTATCTTTTATGTTTTATGTTTTCTTGTGGGCGACACTCAATTATATCTTTGGATGAATTTAGTTGTCGTCGTTCTATAGATTTTGATTGTATTGATCTCTTTCAGGGATTCAGCATTTAGTGCTGTCGTATTTCCGCTCTGACTGAGATTAATATTTTCTTATTTGTTTAGCTGTGCTGTCGAGTAACATATTGTCGTGGAATTCTTATTTAGTTCAGTATGATTATGTTCGTACCTGTAGTTCTTCTCTGACTTTCTTTTTAATATGTACAGCAGTTCTATGTGATTGTATCTCGTCCTGTACTGTTCATTGACGGTGGAAACAACTGTTTTATTATATTGTAGGATTTTATGACTTTTTACATTGTTGTCTTTTTCCTGATTTGTTTCCAGCGTTGTCTTTTAGTCTTTTGTCTAATGTGATAGTATGGCATGCTTTTAAATAGGTAGTAAAGGCGATATTTAGTACTGGATTATAGTATACTGTTAATTGCTGATATGTTAATATATACGATGATTACGGATACACTGTGAGATTAGTTGATAAGTATCATATACTTCAGAGACAAGTATATCACACATAACGAAGAAGTACTGTATATACAGTTGGTTTTGAAAAGGTTTGAATTACCTTACGACTAAGTATAGTCATTGGGCAACAAGTGGGAGAGATATACATTTTGAATCTATAGCCCATTACTCTTTAATTTCAGTATGGCTGACTGTAAAAGTTAAGGCGGGATTTATACAGAATGGGAAGGACTTGAATTTCTCGGGTGATGATCTTATAGCCTATGTAAATAAAGAAATAGCGGAATACAAAGAAGAGAAAGAAAGAGAAGAAAAAAGACAAGAGAAAGAAAGAGAGAGAGAAGAAAAAAGAGAAGAAAGAGAGGAAGAAGAGAGGGAACATGAGAGAAGGGAAAGAATTCGTTTAGCAGAAATTGCTGCAGAACAAGCGAAATTTGAAAGAGAAAAAACTTTTGAGTTAGAAAAATTGCGTTTACAATCTTCTTCTTCTAGAGAATCGTCTGGTACATGATCGTCTAAGATTATTAATTTAAAATTACCAAATTTTTCTTCATTACATGACGATATAAGATTCTTTCTTTTGAGATTTGAATCAAGAGTTACGGCTTTAAATTTACCTAAGGCCTCATGGCCTGAACATTTTGTCGGGTTACTTACTGGTGAAAGTTTACAAACTTTTTTTAACATTGCCGATGATAAAAGGAACGACTATGAATCCATAAAATCAGTATTTCTTCGCAAATATTGTTTAGACGAGGAAGGATATCGTTTAAAATTTAAATCGATGGGTCCTGTGGAAGGTAAGGATGTCGAAGACTTTGTGTCTTCAGTGAAGATGTGTCTAAACAGATGGATTGAACTGTCTAATATTACTAAATCTTTCGAAGGTCTTTATGATCTCTTCTTAAAAGACAAAATTTTATCTTCGGTAAATACTGAAATTTTCTCATTCCTTCAAGAAAGGAAGCCCACAAATATAGGAGAAATGGAAAAATTGGCTCAACAATTTTCGGTCGCACACCCAAACTTGCCTTTAGGTAAGACGAAGGTCCTAGAAACTTTGCCAGCTTGTGCGGTCACTCATGATAGATCACGCACTCGCAACATGGACCGACGGTATAGGGAAGACTATCAAAATTCCTATAGAGGTAGATATAATTTCCCTCATAATCATTCGCCCTCACGGGGTATAGAGAGACGCAACTTTAACCATAATAATAAAAAGTCATGGCAAAGAAATAATCAATACTCCAATAATAATTACACTCACAAACATCATTTTTCGGCACCCTCACGTTATGATTACAATAACAGTAATTACAATAACAAACATCATGTCTCACCACCATCTCGTGATGATTCTTCTCGCACGGACAAAAAGGAGTACTATCGGTCTGACTGTCCAGTGGATCGGAGAGGAACACATTTTTCTAGGAGTCAAAGTAGAGGAAGATCACAAGCTCACGCTTGTCAGCTTGACGTTGGTAATGATAATATTTCCAATAATGAGAATAATACTCATGCCAATGCATGTAGTTTTGATCTGGAAAATGGTGGTAATTGCACAGAATGTATGACTCTGTTTCAACCTGGATCTACTCCACGTCTGAGATGTGGACATCCTCTGCCAGTTTTGTCTTTAAATGATGGGGTTGGCTCACTTGTGATCCATAGGGGTTTTGTTTTTGACACACCCGTGTCTATTTTACGTGACAGTGGTTGCTCCACCATTGGACTAAGGAAGGCAATAATTCCTCCTCATTGTTTCACGGGTACTTCAGTGAAGTGCGTAACTTTCGGTGGAACCATTGAATGTTATCCGCTGGCAGATGTGAAAATAGACACTCCTTTCTTTTCAGGAAGAGTTAGAGTGTGTGGTCTCGATCGACCCTGTTGTGATTTGATTATTGGTAACATAAATGGTGTTAAAGAATGTTCTAAACATGATATCCTTAAGTGGGAGAGAGATCACCCATCTTTGGCTAACGCTAGAACACAACAAGCTGCAGAAACAAGTAAACTAACTTCTTCTATGCACACACAATTCAGTGCAACTTGTCAGTACATTGACAAAAATATATCTAATTCTCACCAACAAGATTCTTCTGTGGGACATTTATTGCCATTAGCGAATGCTAGAAAGTATGTCAATAAATATATACAAGATAACAAAAGGAAAGTCTCTTTTCGAGGGAGATATAATTTCCATCCATCCAGTGCTTCATATCGTAAGCATGGTTTTTCTGATGGTTCATGGAGACGACATGCCAGTGACATTGATTTGTCAGATCATTATATATCTATTGAAAAGAAAGAGTTATTTGATCAACCTGATCATTATAACGTATGCCATAAAAAGATAGAGAGATGTGATGAGGATGACACACATTGGACTAACAATAATAAGGTTAATTCTTCTTTTAATGAGGTAATGCAGGCTGAACCTAGTGTTACATTGGGTACAACATGCCCAAAGACTGCATGCTCTGATAATATTCATGATTTTGAAGATCAGCATGCACGTCAGTCCAACACAACACATAATGAATTGACTGAGGACAATTCTATTCAGTCCAGTATAACCAGGAACAACCTTTGTTTCCCACTTCGCTCTTGCCGAAGTTGGTCTTGTGGTGAAAGACTACACAAACCCGCAACATGCAGATGCGACATTTACCACATCGCACAATCGGATGCGTACGTACATATTTCCTGCACACGGCTGATGTTCTGTATACGCATCATTTTCCTGTGCATAATTCTAGGCGCATTTGTTTTCTTTTGTCTTAATATCGATGCGCACGAAGCTATGGGTCTTCCAAATGGATCTTCGTGTTTGTATTACTGCCTAGATGTCAGAGTGGTGCACGATTTAGCACCACGCGTCTGGTTTCATTCTTCCGGAAGGTGACTTCACTTATTCATCTATGTATTCTGGTGAGTCATTTTTATTATTTTTTTTCGGTAAGTTGGTACTTTCTTATCCATTCTTTTCATTTCGACCTTCGGATTGGTGTGGTCTGTGGAACTTTTATTATTCCTTTTACACTCTGTAGTTTTTGGCAGAGGTGTATATGTCTATTACAATTGCAGTAGTAAGTACTGATAGGCAAGTATGAAGCTTGCTGTGGCTTGTACCTTCTATCCTAGGTGTATAGTTTCTTCTTTGACTTGTATCCTATACGCTCTAAGGTATGTCTGACAAAACAGAATAGAACGAATAGAGTGATCATGCTTTACATAACATAATATCACAATCTTCATGTTACGATTACAAGTCCAATGGGCGACAACCAGACTTACGACGACCTTTTCTCGTTGTAACAGGTGGCATCAATAAATGATGTGATGGACACTTGAACTTTGATGGCGAGTACCATCCTATTTGTTACCGAACAGAGCATTATCTGATGCTTAGTCCAGGTAGTCTTTGGTTGAGAGGAGAGTTGTCTAAATGTGGTATGGACTTTAAATAGTTGACAGAAATTCCGGGTATGTACTTATTACACTTTACATACAGACCAAAAATTACTCACATATTTACAGACTTTTACGACCAATGCACGTCTTATGCAATGGTTTTTACAAATTCAAGGAGACGTTCTCCCGATAGCGGGAAGGACAATGCCAATGCTTTATCTAGGATAATGTATGGACTCACATTTGGTTTATATTTAAAGTGGACCAATTGAGATAGTGCATAGTGTTTCGTCACAAGAGGTACTGTAGGAAGTGTAGTTCACATAACCACGGTGGTTAATATGGACAGTTGGATCACTATGCAGACACAAACCAGATTGTTTAACTGTGATGATCACACTTATGAGACAATAATTACTTATTTATTCATTTTGTTATTACTGACATTATTTTTTTTTCCTTTAAAATCTAGATAGATATCATTTAATCTCGCTTCACATTATAATTGCCTGACTGAAAACTAAGTTTTCAGTTGTTCGAGGGGGGAAAGGGGGGGGGGGGAATGTGGCGCTGGCTATTGCACGCCACACGCTAGAAAATGTATAGGATTTTGGTGCTGATGAGCGCAGCACGATAGTAATTTGTCGATATGTGTATTGCGCACATGACGTGAGCAGTGTGGAGGAAAAATGGACAGAGCGTGTTTTGACCCTGAATGGGCGACTTGTGTGTGTATTCTACCCAATGGTAGAAATATGGGAAATGTTAAAATAGAAGTGTCTTGAAACATATTAATGTTTATTAAATACAACTAAAGGTAGGAATAGGAATGCGGTAATGTTTATATGGAACTACGGATTATAGGAGTTGCTGAATTTACCTAATTATGCATGCTGTGTAATGATGTATTGTCTACGGGAATAATAAATGGAATGTTACTAAAATATCCAGCTGTTATATTGATCGTTGTGTGGAATCTTCGAGTCATAGAAAGTATCGTTAATGAACTATTGTGACTGTCCTGAATCTTGTGGACCTATGATATATAAACCTAGACACAGTGTGAAAACGAGCACAAACAATCAACTGAAGAATATAAACTTTTAACGCCACAGATATACACAATTTATAGATAGAATCTTTGTAATGACATATATTATTATTATTATCATATGTGTGTAAGTTGTGATGTAGTACTATGAGGTAATACTGGCTTGTTCAAGCTTGGTTGTTGTTTGTCATCATGACTTCAAGTGTTTGCTTATGGTGGAAATAGTATTGGGAAAAGTTCACAGTTCCTGTCAATTGAAACAATTTATTGTCCCTCTTTCTTTAATATACTGTCAATTTTAGAGGGGGGTACATAAGATTGAGCTACTCTGGTCACAGAATCTTATCTTCTGTGATGGCGGCAGGAAACAGTCTCCTCTGCTCGCTTGCTTCACTGTGTTCTTGAGACACCTCACTGGTCGCTATCTGGACCAAGGGGTATGCTATCAGCCTCTGGATTCAGCAAAACTCAGACCAGGTGCTGCTTCAATAAGTTAGGACCACGGTCCCTGAAACAAGAAGGTTGTACCTCCTACTTCAGAACTAATTTATAATCTATTTCCACACTGAACACAATACATAACAAACACTGAGTTCAGAGCGGTAGGCCAACTGCTAGCTTCATCTGAAACAATTTACACCAGTATTCTTCTCCCTAATGGTTACTACGCCTCTGCAATTCCAGCATTATTTCCTTCTATACAATAAGATAGGTGTCACAGTACTGTTTGGCAATTCCATGCAGTTATACTTTTCTCCGACAAGTTCTGTTCAGGTTGGAGCAATATCTAGGCTTTGCCTCATGTTTGCTACTGAATCACACACATATACAGACATAAATTATCAATTCACATTCAATTTTCATCAAAAAGATATCAAATATGTCAATCTTACCACAATTCATGGAAATAATAAACAAATACGTTGACTGGCGATGAATTATGGCACAAATTCCGATCTGCCTCTGTCCCAGGCTTTTATTTAGAAAAATATGAGCTGGATCTCAACGCACTGTTTCTTAGTAAGTTTATTCTAAAATGTGGCACTGAACAGACGCTCCTAATTGACTACATCAGCGGGTCTAGCCAATAGGACCATGTTTACAAAAGCTTTTGAAAAAATTTACCCTTCCTACGTTTCCCCTAACAACCAAAATTAGTATTTGCAGTCCGACTAATCGTGTTTCGCCTTACATATATGTGGTAAAGTGGGATGATATAAATATTTATAGGGGACTTAGTGTACTGACTGAGATCAGCTGTGAAGGTATCTGTATCTAATAAGTGTGGTGTATTACAGATGACCTTACTTGCTACCACATTTATATCTCAGTCAGAATTATTCTGGAATATTGTGATGACTACGTTGAATGTCTAGGGTTATGATAATGATGAAGTGTAAGTCACAACAACAACCGACAGATAAACAATTTAATTTATTCCACAACACTTTACAACACTGTGACACTCACACACATATAACACTCTATAAGACTATCTTAAATGAGTCAAGTGTTAAAGTTTAAAAATATATGTATTAATTCCTTTCAATAATAGATATCCTGATTCAACTACACAGTGAACCAGGAATCACAATCAAATGTAATTACAAGTTATATGTACACAATTTATAGTTATGATCTTTGTAATTGACATATTTTATTATTATTATCATATGTGTGTAAGTTGTGATGTAGTACTATGAGGTAATACTGGCTTGTTCAAGCTTGGTGGTTATTTGTCATCATTGACTTCAAGTGTTTGCTTATGGTGGAAAATAGTATTGGGAAAAGTTCACAGTTCCTGTCAATTGATAAAAAACAATTTATTGTCCCTCTTTATTTACTATATTGTCAGTTTTAGAGGGGCACATAAAATTGAGCTGCTCTGGCCACAGAATCTTATCTTCTGTGAGGGCGGCAGTAAACAGACTCCTCTGCTCGCTTGCTTCACCGTGTTCTTGAGACACCTCACTAGTCGCTATCTGGACCAAGGGGTATGCTATCAGCCTCTGGATTCAGCAAAACTCAGACCAGGTGCTGCTTCAATAAGTTATGACCACGGTCCCTGAAACAAGAAGGTTGTACCTCCTACTTCAGAACTAATTTATAATCTGTTTCCACACTGAACACAATACATAACAAACACTGAGTTCAGAGCGGTAGGCCAACTGCTAGCTTCATCTGAAACAATTTACACCAGTATTCTCCTCCTAAATGGTTACTACGCCTCTGCAATTCCAGCATTAGTACCTTCTAGTCAATAAGATAGGTGTCAGTGTACTATTTGGTGATCCCATGCATTTATACTTTTCTCCGACAAGTTCTGTTCAGGTTGGAGCAATATCTAGGCTTTGCCTCATGTTTGCTACTGAACCACACACATATACAGACATAAATTATCAATTCACATTCAATTTTCATCAAAAAGATATCAAATATGTCAATCTTACCACAATTCATGGAAATAATAAACGAATACGTTGACTGGCGATGAATTATAGCACAAATTCCGATCTGCCTCTGTCCCAGGCTTTTATTTAGAAAAATAGGAGCTGGATCTCAACGCACTGTTTCTTAGTAAGTTTATTTTAAAATGTGGCACTGAACAGACGCTCCTAATTGACTATATCAACGGGTCTAGCCAATAGGGCCATGTTTACAAAGCTTTTGAAAAAATGTATCCTTCCTACGTTTCCCCTAACAACCAAAAATAGTATTTGCAATCCGACTAATCATGTTTAGCCTTACATATCATTCCCTCCAATCAAATCGGATTTAACATGGTGGCCTATTTCCCGTAAAATGGTGGTTTCAAAACATGCCACTGTGCGATTATGATTTGGTGCTGTCAGACATCCTCACTATTTTCTTTTGGCTATAATTTGTTAATTCCTAGACTATTTGCGTAACACTTAACATATTCTTTGTCAGCAAGTCCTAAGGAACCCAAATATATAAATTTAATGGAGCTAAGTGGCTGCGTTCAAAATATGCATTTTCTAGGATAGTCGTGTATTTTTTTATTTTTTTTATGTTTAGAACCGCCACCTGTCCTGCCTTTTCGACTGTTTTGTCAGACTAATGTCAGGATTTCAGACATAAAACAGTAGAATGTCATGTTTCCTAATAAGCATTAATCATGTTTTTAAACCTAACTCTCGTATTGGTAGTGTTTTTTATCACTGTCCATCTGAAAAAAAGTTAGTGCTTCATGCCTTTCGCTTTGGGGGTGGCATGATTTTATATCGCGCGTCCGCGTGTTAGTGTTGCCGGCGTTCCTCCGTTCAGCCCTCTCTCTTTCTATCCTAAGTCCATCTGTCCCTTTCGTTTATGTTAACGTAGTGTATAAAATGAAATTAATGGAATATTAATCTAGGTCATTACGCAGTGTGTCTATCTCAAGGTTTTTCTAAGAAATACAGTACACGTTTTATTGTTTTGTTGAAACTCGTGTATGCTGCTGTAGGCTTTACTAGTAAACGTGAAAGCGTGAGAAACATGCAGACAGAAGCCGAAAAAGGGAGATCTCGAGTACAGTCATGTGTGACAGCAATGTTTCTTTACCATTCTTCTTTCCCTTTTATTGAATTTATGTGTTAGGCTTTTTACATTTACCTTTTAATTTATATATGTGGATTTAGAATGTCTCACGTCAATATACTTCCCGCCAATCAAATAGGATTTAACATGGTGGCCTATTTCCCGTAAAAATGGTGGTTTCAAAAACATTGCCACTGCGCAATTCTGATTTGGTGCTGTCAGGACACCCTCACTATTTTCTTTTGACTATAATTTGTTAATTCCTAGACTATTTGCGTAAACACTTAACATATTCTTTGTCAGCACAGTCTAAGGAAACCCCCAAATATATAAATTTAATGGAGCTAAGTGGCTGCGTTCCAAATATGCATTTTCTTCTACCACCGTTCACTTTCGATACGATGTGGTGTCTCGGTTACTGTCAGGCTTTCAGACATAAAAACAGTATAATGTCATGTTTACTAATAAGCATTTATTAAACAGGTTTTTAAAAAATAACCCTCGTATTTGTTAGTGTTTTTTATCACTGTCTATTTGAAAAAAAGTTAGTGCTTCATGCCTTACGCTTTGGGGGTGGCATTATTTTTATATCGCGAGACGCCTCGTGTTCGTGTTGCATACGTAATATCCTCCGTTCAGCCCCTCTCTCTCCTCTCTATTCAAACAAATTTCAATCAACCACTCCCAAATTAAAACCCTATCCCCCCCATCCCCCCTCTAATAAATCAATAAAACACACCAACATCTAATACACACCAATTACTCATACAAACTTTCCACCTATTAACCCCCCCAACCAGTATATGACACTCTTAAAACCCAACCTCCAAGGTATTAAAATTTTTTTAAAAAATAT